>MCJB01017663.1:76335-110582 GCA_002018475.1 Nicotiana obtusifolia | reverse complement strand
CCTTCCCCCTCCCTCCCCCCTCGTGATGATGGAGATGGAAGGGCCGACCACCGGGGTCTAAAACACTTTGCAGCAAGATGAGCCGTCGACTTCGCAATCGCCTGATGACACTTCTTTTCCAACCGTTGACAGGGGCAAAGGTGTTGCTGAGGGAGGCTACGAGACTGGCTCGGATATTGATGCCAGCGATCTGCGAATGATAGAGGAAGGTTTCACCCAACTTGAGATAAGGTTGGAGGGGTCTACAAGGACCATCGCGATCCCTATGGATCGTGACTTGTTAAAGAACACGGAGGACATGGTCCCCAGCCTCGACCCCCTTTGTTCAAAGATAGAGGGCAAGACCCGTAAAGAGTTGGACAACGTTGCTCTGTTGAGGAGCATTGCTGGTCTCGCCCTTAGAGTAAGTTTCTGGCATTTTGTTTTCTCTTATTTCATGCTTTTGCTTCCGAATCATTTCTTTTCTTTTTCTGGTCGCAGACGATGATATTGGAGATCGAGAGTGCCCGAAGGGAGGAGAGGCGTAGGGTAACTTTTGTGAGATTGTAAAATAAATACTTTGAGTACCGACGCAAGCACCGGGAACTTCATCGGTGACTTAATGAGGAGGGCGACATACATGCCCTTCAAGATGAGTTAAAGGATAAAGATGATGAATTAATAAAGTCCATCGAGAAGTGCAACATCCTTTAGGGGGCGTTGAGGAGTAAGGAGGAGAAGCTTGAAGTCACAAGTGCGTGGAGGCCCAGTGTAGTGATCTTTAAGCACAAGTGGTTGAGCTGCGTAGGCAACTAGAAGAATGTCGTCTTTAGTTACATAGCCTTATGGGTGAAGTTGCTGAGAAGCAAAGCGAGCTTGAGAAGGCGGAATCTTTCTGAATGGACGCTCAGAGAAGATTTGAGGTACTTGAGCTAGCGAACAACACCCTTCAGGCTGAGTAGGAGAACAACCAGTCCGCGGCGAAAGCTAAGGAGGAGTGACTAGAGGGGAGGATGGGAGAGCTTGAGAAGGATAACGCCTTCCTTCGTGGTCAGGTGGTCGCATTGGAAGCCAAGAAGGCTCAACTGCTTGCCTAACCCTCTTCTTCCCATACTTTGGAATTTTCCAACGCTCCTCGGGTGTCGTATGAGGAATGGATTCACGCCGAAGCTCAATTGGATGTATATCGAGATTTGTACAAGGCGGGGTCCGTTTTTGAGGCCTCTCTCGTGGATGTCCATGTTAAAACTCATGAAGCTCAAGTCGCTTGCGAGTATGACCGCTACTCCTGAGGGTGATGAAGAGGGAGATTATGAAGTCGTGGACCGTCTTGAAGAAGATGCTTGGTATGATACTGCTTATCCCTATGGCATGGGCGGTGTAAGTGGGGGTGACCAAGATGGCGAGGACGTTGGTAGTTAGAGCGGTGAAGGCGCGGAAGGCCCTGATGGTGGTGACAAGTAGTTTTTCTTCTTCTCTATTTTGTTAACTTTTGTGTGTAATTAGTGGCGTCTTCATGAGCCTTTGTAAAAATGTTTCAAGTATGAAATGCCAACTTCATTTTTTGCATCTGCTTTTTTCCTGTGGTTTGTTTTTGTATTTGTATATTTTTTAATTTTGTCGCTTGGTTGCCTTGGTTTTTTCTTATTGGCCATGATCACTTAATGGCGAGTTATGGCTAAAGGTTGATAGGCATTTTGTTCGAGCAAGGTCGAACATGACCTTTTTTTAAACTGCGGTCGAGGGCCGGTATATGCTAGTTTGAACTAGGTCGGATATACCCTGAATTTAGTTGTGGCCGAGGTCCAGTAGGTGTTAGTTCAAACTGAGTCGCTAATTATGGTCGAGGGCCAGTAGATGTTAGTTCGAACAAGGTCGAACATAAGCTGAATTTAATACGGCCGAGGGTCAGTAGGTGTTAGTTCAAACAAGGTCGAACACAACCCGAATTTAATTATGGCCGAGGGCCAGTAGGTGTTAGTTCGAACAAGGCCGAACACAACTTGAATTTAGTTATGGTCGAGGGCCAGTAGGTGTTAGTTCGAACAAGGTCGAACACAACCTGAATTTAATTATGGCCGAGGGCTAGTAAGTGTTAGTTCGAACAAGGTCGAACGTAACCTGAATTTAATTATGGCCGAGGGCCAGTAGGTGTCAGTTCGAACAAGGCCGAACACAACCTGAATTTAATTATGGCCGAGGGCCAGTAGGTATTAGTTCGAACAAGGTCGAACATAACTTGACTTTAATTATGGTTGAGGGCCAGTAAGTGTTAGTTCGAACAAGGTCGAACACAACCTAAATTTAATTATGGCCGAGGGCCACTAGGTGTTAGTTCGAACAAGGTCGATCATAACCTGAATCTTAGAAAGATGTGCTAGTAACCGTAAAGTTTATTGCCTAGGTGTTGCTGCTTTGGTTACATACTTGGAGAAATTTACAAGTTTTTCGGGCGTCGGCTGGCGTTCCAGTCCTAGTCCCGGTCTATCTAGTCCCTTTATTGGTTGACCTGGAGAGCATTTGAGAGGTCGAGCAATGAATTAGTAGTCACGGCGTCGTCCACACGTACTTTGACTTAAAGTGTTCCGTTAGTCACCTCGTTAAAAACAAACTTGAGAAAACCCAATTGGGACAAAACTCAAGTGAGGGAAAAAATAGTACGACTTGGGGGACGCTTTATCTTTTAAAAGTTGAAGTATTTGAGGTGGCTGATATTCCAGTTTTTTTGGTAGCAACTTTCCTTCCTTTGTTTCTAATTGGAATGATCCTTTATTTTCCTTTGCTGTGATTTTGTACGGACCATTCCAATTTGTTCCTAGCTTGCCTTCCCATGGGTCTTTGCTCACGTGTGTTTTAGCTTTAAGCATATAGTCCCCGACTTTGAGCGGCCTGGCCTTTGCTTTCTTGTTATAATAGCGTTCTGCTTGTTGTTTTTGGCGATCATTCTTATATAGGCCATAACTCTTCGTTCTTCGACCTCGTTGAGCTCCTGCCTTCTATTTTTGTTGTTGCTCGTACCGCTTTCATGGGAGTACCTTAGGCTAGATTCTCCGACCTCGACTGGTATTACTGCATCGTTCCCATAGACCAGAGAGTATGGTGTCTCTCATGTGCTCGTTTTCAGAGTTATTCGATAAGCCCACAGTACTTCTGGTAATATTTTCGGCCACGGTCCTTGGCGTCTTTAAGCTTTTTCTTCATCATAATGTTCAGTATCGACTTGTTGGAGGACTCTGCTTGCCCATTGCCTGCAGGGTGCTATGGCTTGGAGAGTTTCCTTTTGATATTCCATTTCTCGAAGAACTCGGCGGTTTTCTTTCTCTGGAATTGGGGTCCGTTGTCGTAGATGATCTCTCTAGGGAGGCTAAATCAGCATATGATGTTTCTCCATATAAAGGTGATTACTTCCTGTTCCCGTATTTGGGCGAACGCTCCTGCTTCTAACAATTTAGAGAAATAGTCAGTTAAAACCAAAAGGAATCATATGTTACCTCGTCCTGCCAGGAGGGTGCCCACAATGTCCATTCCCCATTTGATGAATGACCAAGGTGAGGTGACCGAATGGAGGTAATCTCCCGCCTGGTGAATCATTAGGGCATACTTTTGGCATTGCTCGCATCTTTTTATGAAGTCTGCAGCCTCCTTTTTCGTGGTGGGCCAGTAGTATCCTGCTCGTATGAGGCATCTGACCAGAGCTCGATTGTCAGAGTAAGCTCAACAATGGCCTTAATGGACCTCTTCAAGGACGCGTCGAGTTTGGTTTGGGCCCAATAATTTTGCCAAAGGGCCGCCGTAAGTTCTCTACAGGTCGTCGTGGATGATACTGTATCTGGCCGCTTGCCTTCTTAGTTTCTTAGCCTATTTTTTTATCATCTGGGAGTATGTCGCCCTGCAAGTATGTAATAATACGATTGTGTCAGTCCCAAGTTAAGTTTATGGTTCTTACCTCGACTTGGTCTAGCAATGAGTTGAGGAGGTGGACACGTTTCTGTCTCTGGTTGTAATGTTTTGGTAGCTGTGGCTAGCTTAGTGAGGCCATCCGCCTCAGCGTTCTGTGCTCGTGGAATTTGGTCGAGCTGACATTCGTCGAATTCAAGCAGTAGCTTGCAAATTTCGCTATGATATTTTTGCAATCTTTGTTCCTTGATTTGGAAAGTTCCTGTGACTTGGTTGACTATGAGTTGGGAATCACAACGTAGTTTTAACCGTTTTACCCCATACTTGAGTGCTAGCCTCAAACCTGTAATTACGGCCTCATACTCGGTCTCATTGTTAGTCATATCCGGGCACCTTATGGACTGGCGAATTACTTTGCCAGTTGGGACTTCAAGTACGAATCCCAGTCCGAACCTTGACGCGTTCGACGCGCCATCGGTGTACAGGACCAAGAGGTCTTGTGTTTGGGGGAAGTCTGGGCGGCTTCTCTTTCAACTTCGGGCATTACTTTTGCGCTAAATCGGCGACGAAGTTAGCGAGCACTTGTGACTTTATCGTTGTTCGCGACTGGTATGTGATATCGTGCTCGCTCATCTCGATGGCCCATTTGGCTAGCCTTCCCAATAGCTCGAGCTTATGCAAAATGCTTCTTGGGGGGAAAGTCGTTACGACCGAAATGGGGTGGCATTGGAAATACGGTCTAAGCTTTCGCGAAGCTATGACTAAGGCCAAGGCCTGTTTTTCGAGGTGAGGGTACCTCGTCTCAGTGTCGACTAATGCTTTGATAATATAATAGATGAGGGATTGCGTACCTTTGTTTCCTCGAACGAAGACCGCGTTGATAGCTACTTCGGATACAACGAGGTAAACGAGGAGACGTTCTCCCTACTCTGGTTTTGAAAGCAGTGTTGGTGACGACAAGTATGCTTTTAATTCCCTCAGGGCCTGGACGCACTCAGAAGTCCATTGGAGGTCGTTATCCTTCTTAAGTATGCCAAAGAATTTGTGACACCTATCCGACGATCGTGAAATGAACCTTGATAGGGCGGCGATACGGCCAGTCATCCTTTGAACCTGTTTTTCGGTGGTCAAGTGTTCCGGTATCCCCTCGATGGCTTTGGTTTGGTCAGGATTGACCTCGATCCCTCTCTGTGATACCAAGAAACCTAGAAACTTTCTTGAGGCCATACCAAATGCACACTTTTCGGGGTTCAGTTTCATTCCGTACTATCTGAGTATGTCGAAGGTTTCTCTCAGATGGTCGATGTGATCTTATTTCCTTTTGGACTTGACAAGCATGTTATCCATATAGACTTCCATTATTTTGCCGAGCTGGTCCTTGAATATCCTCATCACCAACCTTTGGTAAGTTGTCCCCGCATTCTTTAGCCCGAAGAGCATGACCCTGTAGCAATACGTCCCTTGATGGGTGATGAATGTGGTTTTTTCACGATCTTCTTCTTCATGAGGATTTGATTATAACTTGAATAAGCGTCCAAGAAGCTCAGTAGTTCATGTCTGACCGTTGCATCGATGAGTTGGTCGATATGGGGGTACTTCAACTCGATGGAGCCATTTTCTAACAGTTTTTCCACCTCTCCACGTATCGCGACATTAATTGCAGAGTTGAAATTATGTCTGACCAGTCTTACTGGGGGGTGGAATGGGTTGACGTTCAGTTTGTGAGTGGCGATTTCCTTTGGGATACCTGGCATATCTGCATGGCTGAAAGGAAACAAATTTGCATTAGCTGCTAAGAATTGACGGAATTTACCTAGTTCCTGAGGTTTACAGCTGATGTGAGCCTTCTTGCTGTGATCGTTGAGGTCTAATTGAACTGGATTGAGGACTTCTATGGTCGATCCTGTAGCTTCGACCATATCTAGGTCTCTGATGTCGTCCCCACTGTCGTCATGTGCCGACCTCGACCCTACTAATTGCTATGCCTCTTTTTCTTTGTCCCTCTTTTGTTGGGTGGTCGAGCTACATAGGGCGATGCGGTAGCATACCCGAGATGTGCGTTGTTCCCTTCTTATACTGAATATTCCCCACGGAGTTGGGAACTTGATGACCTGGTATAAACTGGAAGGGGCGGCTCTCATGGTGTGTATCCATAGTCGCCCTACTATGATTTCTAGAGTGACGCCACCGGCCAGAAGGGGAAATGTGATTTCTCTAGATGTTCGCTCAACTGCATTGTTAAAACCAGTTAGCGTGATCCAAAGCGGCACTATCTTATCTTCGAGTTTCATTTGT
Source organism: Nicotiana obtusifolia (assembly GCA_002018475.1). Taxonomy (NCBI): domain Eukaryota; kingdom Viridiplantae; phylum Streptophyta; class Magnoliopsida; order Solanales; family Solanaceae; genus Nicotiana; species Nicotiana obtusifolia. The sequence continues at coordinate 104,411 of MCJB01017663.1, read as the reverse complement.
GCAAGTACTCGAGGATGGATAATGTAAGCGCTGCTCCCGTCATCTACCATAATGCGTCTCACATCGGTATCTAAAATTCATAAAGTAATAACGAGGGCATCATTGTGAGGAAAGGTCAAACTGTTGGTGTCTGACTTATCGAAGATGATACCTTCTTCGAGTCTGTCATACCTGTCACACCTCTTTTTTCCTAAGGTATAGGGGAGTTTTTTCAATTAAAGTGACATTATTCGAAATGAGATTATTTATTTAATTTTAGAGTCTCCACTCGGAATATTTGTTATGGTGTCCCAAGTCACCGGTTTATTTAAAATCCCAAATCGAGGAAATTTGACTCTGTTTTAAAGTCCGCAAAAACCAGAAGACCGGGGAAGGAATTATGTTAACTCGGGAGAAGGTGTTAGGCACTCCCAAGTTCCATGGTTTTAGCACGGTCACTTTAATCATACCTGGCTTAACTAATTTGTTTAATTACTCATTTTTAGAACCTATGTACATTTACCTTTTTACCGCTTTTAATTATGGCGTTGTGGATTTATCTTCGAAACATATCACTTGTGTGTAAATCCGCTTTATTCGGGCGTTAAAATCATGTCACGCTTACGTGTAAACGATTAATCACTTTATTAACTATTAAGATTGTTCGCCCAAAGTCGCGTGAACGCATACCTTGATTTGTTTTGGGATCATAATTATGTCAGACACACGTGTTCATAATCATGATAATAGGTTAAATCATGCCTAAAGCATTCTACAAATGTTCATAGTTTTTTATTTTAGACTAAGTTTGGGATTAATATGAAAGAGCTCATAATTATGGAGTTATTTGGTGGGGTTGAGCGCATATTTTAATTATTTGAAGCATATCCCATGACATGAGTTGGATTACTCTTACAACTTTTAAAAAGGGGGGCTATAAGGACTGACAGCTTATGCAAAATTACTTCAGGGAAAGAATGGATTCTCTTATACATGAAAGGGCGCAATTTGTGTTTAACAAAAAGAAACCCATAAATTAATTTTAATTAGGACAAGTTCAGGGTGGATGAAACGTCCATGTAAAGTGAAAACAGACATACATAAGCACAAAACAAACAATTGTTAAATTAGCATCAACTAACTTATCCAAATAATTTTAAACGAAGGCTGCATTATATGTTTGGAAAACGCTAAAGGAATTAATTATATGCTTCCTGTTATTTTAAACTAGCCAAGAGTAAGTCAACAACCAAATCATAATTTTGCAAGATGAAACAAAACAGACCTTCGTGTTGAAACGCAGCGAGCTCGATTTAAAATTCACTATGAACCATTATTATTCCAAGCTTGATTTCAAATGAATCATTATACTACTTTACAAATTTCCAGTAAAAGCTAAAACGCTAGTCTAGAATGCTAAGTCGACCAAATTAAATTACTATGCCAATAGGCAATTCTCAAACTTGTGTTAGTATATAGATCTATTTCAACTTTATGCATCAAAATAGCTCAAACATTAAGACGAATTGGCAATTAACATTAGGGTGGGTCTTCTAAACATGTAAACAAAAAACAACTACAAGTTGTATTCAATTATATCATCTAACCGATAATTACAGTGTTGGAAATTGGAATTCAACCTCAAGAACAATGTGAAAATTTCAGAATAGCCAAATAGAAAGCAGAACATGCGAGCCAACAGAACCGGGACAACAGAGTAGCAACAGACAACGATTCAATCGCTTCAGATTCCCAGAAATTATGAAGCTAAGACACAGAAGTTGAATATAACAAAGAAGCGAAGTCGAAAACAACCTTGAAGTCTCCTTTTTATTTCTGTTTTTGTTTTGTGGTTTTGAGCTCTTCCTAATTCTCAGATCTGGATTTTTGTTCCAGATTTGTATATACTCCGAGTGTGTAAATCGTGTGTAAAGGTGAGAGAAAATGGTCGACCGAATTGAATGGCTGATCAAGAGAGAAGAAGAAGAATAGAAAGGAGACGGCTAGGGTTTTTTTCTTCATGGCGGCGACTGACTAAGAGGATGAAGAAGAAGAGGAAGAAGGCTGCTAGGATTTTTTCTAGGGGGGACATTCTGTCCGTCTTTCAAGAAGGAGGGAGTTGACATGAATGTATATGTGTATGGAATGAGTGTGAGGGTTTTAGGTGGATGGGCTTGGGCTGGCGAACGGGTTTGGGGCAAGAATTGGGCAGTTTGAAATTGTTTTGACCCATTTCAAAAGACTAGCTTCTTCTTCCTTTTTTTAATTAATTTTCAAAATTAGCCAATTTTCTTAACAAATCTAATTTAAAAACTAATTTGTAAAATTAACCCATTTAACTATTTTTCTAACACTTAACTAATTTATTTAACTAATAATGCATGTGAAGTGCCTAATGTATTTTTGGTATTTTAATGTTTTACAAATGCAATTGCTTATGCAATTAAAATCTAAAAATGTAAAGATTAAAATATTTTTATTATTTTTAATATTTAAAATTCTACTAAAAATTCACCAAACACAAATACGGACAAAACAAATCAAGTAAAATAAAGAAAAATTCCTATAATTCTTTATTTAATTAAAAGTTATTTTGTGAGATCTTTAGGAGTAATTTTATATATTGGGCAAAAATTACGTGATCACAATATCGTTCCCGAGTGATTGATTGCTTGAGCTTGTGTAGTGGTAAATTTCACATTGTTGATGGAGGAGTCGTTTCCGCCGCCGATGATCATATGGATGGCACGGGCTGGCGAGGGTGGCTTTGGCAGTCCTTGGTGTTGTTCGTGTCCTCTGGCGAAGTTGATCCTTCCTCGGTCGCTTAGTAACTCTTTGAGGTGTCCTTTGTTGCAACATGTTTATGACTTCCTGCCTTAGGGCGATGCAATCCTAGGTTTTGTGCCCTTGTTCCTGGTGGAACTCGCAGAGGGCTTCGGATTTTCTGGTACTCGGATCTGACCTCATCTTCTGTGGTTACTTTACCTTCGGTCCCAGTTTCACCAAAGCATAGACTATCTCTATAGGTGACACACAAAAATTATGAGCGGATAGTAAATGGGGTATACCTTTTTCATTCCGGTGAATCCCTGTCCTTGGTCTAGACAGGCCCTCTTTGTAGTGGGGGGAGGCCACATCGGTCGTTCTGACATACGGCTGATGCGTTCCTTGTTAGGTCGCCGAGCTGCAAGATCTCTTCTGGCATTATTCCTTCTATCTTTTCTGGACTTGGCCTATACAAAGGTCAGCCGATGAGTTGGTCCATTGAGGTCGTTCTCGTCTGCTCGAACCTCAGTACCATAAGTGTTGTGTATTTCGTCCCAAGTGGTTGGGGATATTTCATCAGCCGACTCAATAATTTCCTAGTTGCTCTCAAACCATCCCTGCTCAGCCTGTTTTGAAAGGCTACAACGGCCATTCCTTCGGATACATTCGGCAAAGTCATCTTTACTCGATTGAACCAGGCTAGAAAGTCCCTTAGCCCTTCCCGTAGGGCCTGTTTAATGGCAAATATGTCGTTCACTCTCGCTTTGGTCTTCTTGGCTCCAGCATGGGCCGTTACGAACTTGTCGGCCATCTGTTCAAAAGTTTCTACGGAGCGCACTGGTAGCTGCGAATACCATGTTAATGCTCCTCCCATGAGGGTTTCGCCTAATTTGTTCAGCAAAATGGAGGACATTTGCTCTTTGACGAGGTTGTTGCCTTCACGACGGTGACATAATGGGTCACATGATCTTCTGGATCTGTCGTGCCATCGTATATCCTGAGGTAGGACTACATTTTGAAGGTTTTTAGTATAGCATGGGGAGCTGCATCATCACTGTATGGGCTGCTCTATGAAACGGCCGGCGTCTCTTTTCGGTAGCAATTTAGGGGTTCCTGGTATTTTATCGACCTGCTCCTGGTGTTCTTTCATCTGATCTCAGAGCGCCTTACTTTCATTCTCCATTTCTTCCATCCTTTTTAAGATGGCTGTAAGGGCGTTATCACATGTATTATCAATGACATTGTGATTTGTACCTGTCGTTGGACGGGATGGCTGATTGCCCCGCTCGTCCGTTTGTTGGATCGTGATAGTCCCTGTGGTTTCTGCAGTTGAGCTTATAGTGGGTTTGTTGAGGATGCTCAGTGTGTCGGTCAACCACGCTTCGAGAAGCTTTTTGGCAACTGGGGTTGCCCCTTCCTCTGCAGACTAGAGGCTTCTTTGCCATGAGGTTTTGTTATGGTGCAGTGTGGGGGAGGTGACCCACCTCGCCTAGGGGACGCATTTGGCGTCGTATCCTCATCAGTTGTTTGACAGCTCTCATTGAGAACAGTTATGAGGTTGGTTGGTAGGTCACTTGTTATCCTCACCCTTTCTTCTCGATTACCTGCCATGTTAGATTTTGCACAAGGAAAGATAAGAGATCTTGGGCTTTGTGACATTAGTGATCGACGTTAGTTATAGATATAGAGGAAACTAAAAGTTTAGCTAAGAAATTTCCACAGACAACGCCAAATTGTTTAACCCAAGAACGTACATCTTGGTTCAAATAATTAATTTCAGTTAAATATAGGTTAATCTTAGTTAAGAATAATAACCCCACATCCTGTAAATCAGAGAAGGTAGTTGAATGGCATTTATGAGGACAATAATGATTCTATATAATAAATACCTTTTACTATCAAGAACGGCAGCAATGTGTATGATATTCAATAAATGACAATATAATGACGCTCATGTAATTAAGAGGAATAATTTAATCAGCAAGAAGTGGAACAAAAGAACCTTCCACGTGACAATGATTGAACGATAGATCCTCAAACAATTGAGGATTCCTCGGATCTGACGAGAATCTTAGTAAAAAGTAAAGTCTTGTATTGAGTGAAGAATGAATCTTTTTCAAAGTGTTGTTCTTACAATTGAGTTTCGCGTGCCTCTATTCTCTCTCTTTTTTCTATTTATATGAGGTATATTCTTAGTAAACCCTAATAGTACATGTACAGAGAATATTCACATAATATTTTCTTTAATACCCTATTTCGAAAACTAGCCGTTACAGCTTCATTGACCATGCTCGACCTCGACCACGACTCATGTCGACTCTTTGGCTATGAGCTTTACTGCTTTATGATCCATCTCGACTAACAGCGACTCGAAAACCCTTTTCTTAATATTATCTTATTTCAAATATTTTAGAGTGAATTTTGACCCATATAGTAATCTCTATTTTAAATGCGCCCCTAGACCTGCTCAGTACGAAAATAGTTTCTTATAGGACAATGCCATTTCAATATGTTATTTCCCGATTTCTGTCCCTTTTTCATTCTTCAACCTCAATGTAACTTTTTTTTTTTTTCTTTTGGGTTCCTGCTAAAGTAAATGACTGTAGTTTTCTTGTTGCTTCAATTTTTCTATTGTCTTTTAGGTGAAAATAAGGAATGGTTTAATGCAGTCGCTACGTGGAAAATATGGCACTTACAAGTAAGAAGAGAAATTTATCTAGATTTTGAAGTGATTATATTATTAGTTGGATCGGATGTCATTGTACCAATATTATGTTAGGACTTCTTGAAATTCAGTGTGAAATAAAAAAGAGAAATTTTACAAGAGTTCTTTCCTTTGTTTTCCTTTTTCCAAAATTAAGAGAATTTCATTTTTATTCCTTTTCCCTGATTTTGTCACCACAAATTCACAAAACCATTATTAAATGGAGGACTATACGTGCCAAAATTTAATGCTTCTAAGAAGGAAAGGAACCCTATCGTTTTAAATTAAAACATAGCTAAATTTTAAAATATTATTTCCTTCGGTCTAATATTATTTTGTTGTTTTGACACATCAAATTTGTTGTTAAAACAATTTAACGCTTTACAAAGAAAGCCATACACTAGCTTTTTTCGTAAACCCACTCTTTAGTGAGACATTTAAAAAGATAAAGATAATTTGCAAAAATATTTATATTATTTAAATCATTAAATAAAACTTTAGTGTTCATAAACTATTAAGAGATAAATAGATAACAATGGAGAAAAGTAATATTATTACTAAATTTCTTATTTTATCTTTTTTTAACCATCTTGTATCCGGCACGATTCGACTTATTTAAATTAGAGTTATATATGATTTAATCTATATATAGTAAAATAAGAGGCAAAGTCACTAAATTAAACCAGGTGACATAATCACAAGATGACAAGTGTAGAGTTTTAGGACAAAGCTCCAACAATGTTGGAGTTTTATAATTATTTTAAAATAAAAAACTACTAATTCAAATTGAGGAATAATTTTAGGTTGGAGTTTTATAATTATTTCATAATTAAAAAAAAAAGAAAAAAGAAACTGCCAAATCCAATTGGGGAGTAGTCTCCTCCGGCCCCCCCCCGCGCCCCCTCTCTCTCTCTCTATATGTGCGTGTGTTAAGTAGCACAAAAACTAACTAATTATTTTAAAATAAAATATGAAAATAAAAAAATAAAAAAGTATCAATTCAAATTGACGAGTATTTTCAAGCTGGAGTTTTAAATTTATTTTAAAATAATTTTGAAACTCCAACTTAAAATTATATCTAATTTGAATTGTTAGTTTTTTTTTTCTATTTTTTTAAAAGAATTAGTTAGAGTTAAAATAATTTTGAAACTCCAACTTGAAACTACTCCCGAATTTGGATTGGTAGTTTTTAATTTTATTTTATTTTCATTAGTTATTTTAAAAATTATAAAACTCCAGTCAAACCCAGTGAATTTCAACCAATAGCGTAAGAATATATATACTAATTAAATTTCTCATGTAGGAAATTTTAGCTAATAAATAAAACTCATAACTTCATAATGAAAAATACAAAATTCGAAAGATACTATTAGGATATTATAAACATATCAAATATATAATAAAAATAACAATTATTAAAAATATTGGTAGTATTTTATAAATATAATAAAAGGATTATCTCTTTATACTTTTCAAAATTATAATTTAGTAAGAAAATTTACATTATTTAAATTTTCAATTAAATTAAGAATAAAGAAACTAATCAAATATTACAGTAGAAAAGAAATAGACGGGGATAAAGATATGATATTTATAATTTGAATTAATTAAAAAATAAAACTAAAATAAATAAAACTCTAAAAAATTATTGATAAACTTAAACAATTGAAGAATTTCAAACAGTATAACATAAGTTTAAAAAAAATAAAAATACTCCCAATGAAAGAAAATATATTTTTATGCTATATTAAAGGAGAAGTAGTAAGAAAATATTAAGCCAATTATAATTTAATAAAAGAATCACATTAGTAAATGTGTAATACTAGTACTTGCTACTTTAATAAAGAATAAATGGTTTATTTTTATGATGTGTATTTTTTGATTTTGTTAATATTCTGTCAAATTATCGGACGAGTTCTAACACTAGTATTACTCGAAATTTTTAATTTGAGACTTTCGTTAACAATTTGTTTGGATGGTTATTACTTATTATATTGTATCGTATTATTACTTTAAATACGATGTTTATTTTGGTTGTTACTTAAATATTATTATATCGTATTCTTACATACGTCGTTACGGAACGACGAAATGTGCAACTTTAAATAACAACCTATTTGGTGTGGTTGTATCGTTATCTTGTCTTTTCTCTCATCTAATCCTTTATTATTATCAAATAATATTATTTTATCATTTACTCTATCTTTTATATAATAAATTTACCTCGTATCCTAATTTTTCTTTATAATATTGCAAGTTTATTTTTCATATTGCTCGTATATTTAACGATACAATATCTAAATATTATATTCATCAAACCATACAGTACAGTATAATATAATACAATACAATACAACATGATATATTATATGTGTAACAACCATCGAAACTGTAAGGTAAATACGAAAATACGAGTATTTTTCTAGCACCTTCTATAAAATAACCTAACTTCAACCCAAGGGGGGTGGCATATACCCCTATCTCTTGCATTCATCTCCTGTACTGCAGCTCTCTCCCTCTCCTTCGAGGGTTTCTTTTCTTTTCTTTTTTTTCTTTCTTTTTTTCTTTTCATTTTTTTTCTTCCTTCAATTTTTCTTTCTTTGAATCAAAACCCTAATTATCCCTTCAATTTCTTTATCCTTTTCTTTTCTATTTAAATTCCCCATATTTAGAAAGATGATGCAACAGCAAAGGCTGAAACAACAGCAACAGCAACAGCAAGCTTTGATGCAACAATCACTCTATCACCCTGGTCTCTTAGCACCTCCTCAGGTAATTTTTATTTCATTTTTATCCTTTCAAGTGTTTTATTTTAACTGCTACTCAATAAAGTTTTTGTCTTTTTGGTTTTTAAGTTTTGATTTCTTGATATTTATTGGGGTTGAAATCCAAACGTTAATAGAGCTACTAGCATAGAATTTTTTCTGTTTTTACCCTGTAAAGAGATTCATTTTAACTGTTATTCAATAAAGTTTTGTCTTTTTTGTTTTTGTTTTTAGGTTTTGAATTCTTGATATTATTGGGGTTACATATGTCTAGGAAGCTATAAGCATTGTAATTTTATTTATGGGTTGTAGTTTGTTTGTAAATTGAGTATTCTATTGTGGTCGGGGTCCTAGGTCCTATTCTTTCTTCTTCTTTTCTTTTTCTTTTTTTTTTTTTTTTTTTTTTTTTTTTTTTTTGTTTTCATATTTTGCTTGGTAATTTTTCTTTGTTTATTCTTCCAAAAGTTTCAGTTTTTTCTATTATTCAAGGAAGAATATGTCATTTTTGAGGTTTTAAGCATAGGGTTTTTGAAGGGTCAAAAGGTCATTTTCTTAATTTTAAAATTGTAAAGGGGCACGATGTACAAATAACACGTTTTTGAAGGGGAGCCTCGACGTAACTGGTAAAGTTAATGCCATGTGATCAGGATGTCAGCCTCTTGCAGAAATGTAGGGTAAGGTTGTTGTACAATAGACCCGTGGTCCGGCCCTTCCCCGGACCCCGCGCATAGCGGTAGCTTAGTGCACCAGGCTGCCCTTTTATGCATAGGATTTTTCATGTTCAAATATCAAGAAAGCTGCTCGTATTTTCATTAGTGGATTATAGTTTGATTGTAAGTTGGGTTTTTGATTCCGGGTTCCTCATGTAATTTTTCTATGTTTGTCCTTTCAAAAGTTTCATTTTTCCTAGTACTGTACTAGTTAATTTAGTAAAGTTTTTGTCTATTAGGTTTTGACTTCTTTATATTTGTTGAGGCTACAATTCCAAATGTGAAGAGAGCTATTAGAATTCTATTTTTCATTTCTGGTTGTAGTTTGTGTGTATATTGAGCTTTTGAGATGGACTATTCCTTTTTGTTTTTCCTTTCCAATTTCATGTTTTAGTTCCGACTTGAGTTCTTGATCTGTCCTTACAAGTCCTGATATCAATGAATCTACTGGTATTGTATGCTTATTTCTGGATTGTTGTTTGTTTAGTTTTTCTTTTGGGTCCTATTTGTTTGCTTTTCTATTTCATATTTTGGTTACCCATTTGATTTCGTGATGTCTACTGTTACTGTGCTTACAAGTCAAATATCAAGAAAGCTAGTACTAACATTGTGTATTTGTTTCTGGTTTGTGGTTTGGTTGAAAATATTGAGTTTTTATTCTAGGTCCTATCTTTTTGCGTTGTTATATCGTATTTGGTTACTCATTTGTCTTCTTAGTATGTATTGGGTTTACAATTCTGCATATCATCAAAGCTACAAGCATTTGATCTTCATTTCTGGTTGTAGTTTGTTTGAAGATTGAAATTTGTGTCTCGGTTCTATTTATTTGTTCTTTTTATTATATGCTTGGGAAGTAGTTTTGGAGAGAAATATGGCGTAATAGGAGTAAATTTTGGAGTTCATCTCGGTCCTTACAACTTATAAACAGTTGCCAAGGGTTACCATGTTAATGGTCTAGTAATTGTTCAAATTTTCTCTTTCTCCTTGTAGGTATAGTATTATGATTTTTGTAAGATAAGTAACAGAAAGAATTTTTTTTGAAACTTGGGTGCGTGCATAGCAACCATTTGCTCCTTTATTTGAATTAGTTTTCATACAATTTTAATTGAATCTTGGCGATGAACGTACTGACATGGCACATTCAAGGGGAGTTGCCATGGTGCATGTAGTTGCTGATGACATTGTACTGTTTTACGAGGCGAGAGGTAGAGTTAACGCGAGGTTGGAGGTTTGGAGCTTAGAGTCGAATGGTTTCAAGTTGAACATGACCAAAACAGAATACTTGAAGTGCAAGTTTAGTGATATAACTCATGAAGCAGTCGTGGGCGTGAGACTTGACACACAAGTCATTCCTAAGAGAGGAAGTTTCAAGTATCTTAGGGCAAGGTAATGAGGAGATTAGCAAGGATGTCACACTTCGTATTGGAGCGGGGTGGATGATATGGAGGCTCGTATCCAGTGTTCTGTGTGATAAGAATGTGCTACAAAGACTTAAAGGTAAAGTGGTGGTCAGATCGACTATTATGGGGTGGAGTGTTGGCAAGTCAAGAACTCCCATGTCCAAAAAAATAAAAGTAACAGAAATAAGGATGTTGAGATGGATGTGCAAGGATACCAGGAGGATATCATTAGGAATGAAGATATTCGGGACAAAGGGGGAGTGGCTAACGTGGTGGACAAGATGCGGGAAGTGAGGCTGCGATGGTACGGGCATGTGAAGAGGAGATGCACAGCTGCCACAATGAGGAGGAGCGAGATGTTGACGATGGTAGGGCTAAGAGGTAGAGGTAGGCCTAAGAAGTATTGGGGAGTGATGATTAGGATATGGAGCAACTTCAGCTTACTAAGGACATGACTCTTGATAGGAGGTGTAGAGGTCTGAGTTTATCTCTTTTTCACTCCTGTAGTATTAGTATTATTCTCGTATTTGCTTATTCTTGGATCTTTTGTTTATCTCTTTTTCACTCCTGTAGTATTAGTATTATTCTCGTATTTGCTTATTCTTGGATCTTTTGTACTACCTGTTTCTTTTTCTTTGGTTTTCGTATGACCTTATCTTGCTGATTGTCCCTGTTTTTTGTTAATGCTTCCTTTTTATCTGTGTCTGTCAGAAACAATTTTTCTACCTTTACAAGGTAGGGGTAAGGTCTGCGTCACACGTCCCTCCCCAGACCCCACTTGTGGGATTTCATTGAATTTGTTATTGTTTTTGTTGTACAATTTTACTTGAGGATGTGCAGCAAATGTTAGGGGTTCATTCTATTATCAAAAATTTTCTTCTTAGTGTATATTGGGGAATATCTAGCCCTCACCTACTTATTTATTTATCATTTTTCAGACATTTTATTGCTTATTTATTTACAGATAGAACCCATCTTGAGTGGAAATCTGCCTCCTGGATTTGATTCAAGCACTTGCAGGAGTGTGTGAGTGCCTTACACATCATTTTGTATTCTATAATTGATATCAAAGCTTTTAGTGTCGTTTACCTTTTGTGTTCCTATTGTTGCTTGTTGCCTTGTACATGATATCGGGTTCCCTACTGCAGTTACTTTTTACCTTATCAAAAAAAGATTTCCCAGTTGAGTCAGGAATTGAGTTTTTTCTTTATTTTTTTGCATTTACAACAATTTCTATAAGTGATAGATTGAACACATCTGTAGACTTCAGTGCTTAAGTACAATTTTTCTGTTTAAATTTGGTATATTGAACTAGCATAGCTGTTGACAGTCTAGGTTTTCTCTTGTAAGAAAAAAAAAAAAAGGGGCAGCCCGGTGCACGAAGCATCCTGTGTGCACACACAGGTTCCATGGAAGAGCTATACCCAAGGGATGTAATAGAGACAACCTACCCTAATGCAAGCATTATTGGCTACTTCCATGTCTCGAACTCGTGACCTGTATGTCACACTGAAACTACTACACTGTTGCTCCAAAACTCCCTTCATTTTCTCTTGTGAGAAGAAAGGGAAAAAAAATAGAAGGAGACTTGTCCAGGAGTGGTGGCAATTTTCTTTCTTTCCTTTCCTTTCTTTTTGGTGATCGGGGAGGGGGGAGGGGGATTTCAGGGGACCGTTCTTCTTTGAAGATTTGTGTGACTGGGAATAATTTGCACTTTATCACCCCCAAAAGAGCGGAAGACCTTGTATTTTTCCAACACAACCCATCAACAATTAGTGAAGCCTGAAGATGAAATTACAGCTAGATTATTTGATTATCATTCCAAAATCAACAAAAATAATAGCTGCTACTTGGTAATAGTAAATGCTATTCTGACAATCTACCCTTGTGTGTATTTCCTGTATTGGTACAAGCACTCACATACAAGGGAATTATTACTCTTTCATCTATTTCTTCTATGATTTGTATTTCTAAAGCAGCTCTTCTGCCTACTAAAAAGGGATTTTATAATATTATTATTATTATTATTATTATTATTATTATTATTATTATTCTCATCCTTGATAACCTTTTTGTTTTCGACGTGATTCAATATAGGTATGTGGGAAACATCCACCCACAAGTCACAGAACCACTTCTTCAAGAGGTTTTCGCAAGCACTGGTCCCCTTGAGGGATGCAAGCTCATAAGAAAGGACAAGGTGTGGTCTTGTTTTACTTACTAGAAGAGTCATGCGAATCAATTTGGAAAATCTCACCTCACTACAATTGATTATTATGATGGACTTTTACATCATTAAACAAGTTAAAGACTTCCTGTTGGGCATTATATAGTTGCTTTATGGTAATGGTGCCTTGGAGTAAGTCTAAGTTGTGATGGGAATCCAAAGATCTTGAATCACTCTTAAGCTCTTGTAGATTTGAAAATCTTCAGTTTGAATGCATAATAGTGTTTCTTTTGGTAAATTGTGCATAATGATGTTCTTGGTCTTATTCCTTGATTTTATGTTTCTGAGGAAACTTGTCTAGCAAGAAGGGAATAGTTTGGGGAAGAGAGTTGCTGATCACCAACCAAACCTTTGATAGCAGTCCTTGAATCTAGTTCTAGAAAATATCTACCCGTCGTTGTTTGGACTTTGGAATGGTATCTTGGTACTTGGATGTTTTCTTATAAGGCAATATTGTTTAGTACATGGATCCCGTTAAATTCTTAACACTAAGAGGCTGCTTGTTGTATAAGCTTGATAGTCTATGATCTATTTGGTGCTTGGTTGGGTAATAGTAAGAGTATCTAAAATTGTGTAAATTTCAGATGTTCGGCTATACAATAAAAGATAATATTGTCCTCCGTTAGTAGTTTGATATTTCTAAATGAGCATTGTATTGTTCTTTGGTTCATAGCTTATAGTAACTCGAGGATTAAATGTAGGATAACTGATAGCTAAAGGAATATGGTTTTACTGTTTTTGCCGTTGTTGTATCAACTATATCCTTCTTGTAGTCTTTTAGTTACTGCTCTTTGTTATTAAATCCTAACATTTGAATTCCAAAAAAATCATTTTTAATACGTTTATAACTAATCCATGTGTACCTTATTGGAATTCAGACTACCTATTTCCATACTGATTTTTTACATTAAAAATCAGTAGTTCGTCTCAAGTATGAAAAAAGTTTAAGATTTTCCTTTTGGTTGTGTGAATAGTCAGCCTGAGAGTGATATATGGTGATCTTTTTACAATGCAGTCATCCTATGGTTTTGTGGATTACTTTGATCGCCGATCAGCTGCCCTTGCTATTGTGACCCTTAATGGAAGGCACTTGTAAGAGCTTTTATGAAATTCTGACTTCAAGTTCGTTATTTGCTCTATGGTTTCGCCTAATTTGTAAATTGCAGGTTTGGACAGCCTATAAAAGTTAACTGGGCATATGCCAGTGCTCAAAGAGAGGACACATCAAGTATGTTTTTGAGACATCTCCAATTTTAATCCTTTTGTTACTTTGTACATTATTGCACCAAGAACTAAATCTGCTTCTTCTCACTTATAGATCACTATAACATTTTTGTGGGTGATCTTAGTCCTGAGGTTACAGATGCCACATTGTTTGCATGCTTTTCGGTTTACTCTAGCTGCTCGTAAGTTCCATTCTTTCTTGTATTTTGTCCCAAATGTGATGTACTCGCATTCATATTCAGACAGTGGGATCAATCAATGCTATATCATGTTATCTCTTGCAGTGATGCGAGAGTGATGTGGGATCAGAAAACAGGCCGATCAAGGGGTTTTGGATTTGTTTCCTTTCGTAATCAGCAGGTATTAAGCTGTCTAAATACAATCTATTGATGCTTTGCTTTTTTAATTATGATTGTGCATCTTAACCCCGTCTTAAGCCTTATGTACTTCTTTCGGATGTTTTGTGCAGGAGGCCCAGAGTGCAATTAATGACTTGAATGGTAAGAACAAACTTTGGTCCACTAATATTCAATCTTGTTACTCCATTGTATTTGTGTCCACAATCTCATCAAATATAGAGACCATGGTGTTTGTAGAGTATTCTTTACCATCCACATACTATTGGAAAAACGTGGTTGTGCCTACTTATATTCCTTTCATTGGTTTGATGTTAAGAGACTCTTCTCTTGATTTTTGCTTTGGGCCACTCACTTTATGTGTGCACTTTATTATCGCACCTTGGTCTTTCATTTTAGGAAGCTAGCCATCATACCTCTAACCTCCTCTAATGCCAATTACAATCTAGTGTCATTTGGATTCTCATGCTTGTGGTAATCTAAATTTCTACCATGCTTGCATTCAAGAAATGGAAGTACGGTCGGTGTAGGTATGCCAAAAATTAAAGATAGGGTAAAAAAAATTAATTCTTAACTGTTTAGGGATAAAAGGATTCGCACGATCATGGCTAATTAGTCGGCTTCATGCCATCTTTGCATTTATCATTTTTGGAAGAGTTAATTCTATTGACCCTGGTTTTCTTTTCTATCTAATTTGAAATTTTCGCTGCAAAAAGGGAAGTGGCTTGGTAGCAGACAAATCCGCTGCAACTGGGCAGCAAAAGGTGCTGGAGCCATTGGTGAGCAGAATTCAGATGCCAAAAGTGTTGTTGAATTGACTAGTGGAACATCAGGTTGGTTTCATTGTATGCTTATTGGCTTTCTACATCTTGTCTTCTTAATGCTTACTATCTCAACTTCTGATGTCTGAAAATCTATACTCGTCTATTTTAAACATCTTCATGCTCTCAGTTTCTCTATTTCATCTTCGGTGTTCATGTTGCATGTGTTATAGATCAGAGAACATGCATATCTATGGAAATCCGTGCTATATACATAAATCGTTTATCAAACTGATCTGAGCTATATATGTGACATTATGTGCTTAGTAATGCTTGGCGGTTGCGTTATCCTCCTTTATTAGGTTAATTTATCTGTCTTACAATCTTCTCGTCATTATATTTTCATTATGTAGATGATGGTCAAGAAAAGGTGGTCAACGAAGATGCTCCAGAAAATAATCCCCAGTATACAACTGTTTATGTTGGCAACCTTGCTCCTGAAGTGAGTGTCTTTTGAACTTTTAAAACTCCATTTCTTATATGCATAAATCCTGAGCCGGGGCTCTATTGGAAACAACCTCTCTATCCTCACAAGGTAGGGGTAAGGTCTGCGTACACACTACCCTCCTCAGACACCACAATGTGAGATATTACTGGGTATGTTGTTGTTCTTGTATGCATAAAAGGAATACAAAGAGCTGATATGATTTAAATAATATAATATGACTATATCAAAAGGGGAAATAATGTTTGGAAGCAATTTAACTTCAGTTTCTATTCCCGTGGCATCAAGTAGTTTTTAGGGGTGGAAGAGAACACCCCACCCCCCTTCTTCCCCCCGAAAAAGAGGAATAAGAGATTCACATAAACATACTTGGGATGAATTTATTAGCAATCTATTTTGTAGTTGTCCTATTTAAAATATCTATTTGTTCTGAATTCTAGTTGTGTTTCAGGTTACTTCAGTTGACCTCCATCGTCATTTTCATGCTCTTGGGGCTGGTGTTATTGAAGATGTTCGTATTCAACGAGACAAAGGTTTTGGTTTTGTAAGATACAGCAGCCATGCTGAAGCAGCTCGAGCTATTCAGTTGGGGAATGCCCGACTCCTTTTTGGTAAACCTGTTAAGGTACTGTGTTATGTCAAGATATAAGAAGTTTTGGCACCTTTGACTGTAGTTATTCCGGGCGTTTTCTCGATTTTACAACCCCCCCCCCTACCCCCTCCCAAAACACAAGCACTAAGCTCACGCTATGCGCGGGGTCGGCTAGACCATAAGGGTCTATTATACGCAGCCTTGCTATGCATTTCTGCAAGAAGTTGTTTTCACGGCTTGAACCCATGACCTCCTGGTCACACCAGTTACACTAAGATTCCCCAATTATCAAAGAAGACCTAAATTTCAGAAAAAGACTTATCTTTCACTTTACATGCTCATATTCCGCTGCTCTTTTTATTTTTTGCACGGGGTTGCCAAACTTTATCGACGCCTCAAGGAAACAATCATATGTTTTATCATAATTTGCACTTATTGAGGAATTTTCAGATCCCAATATTGGTGAAATTTAAATCTAGTGTAACCACTTCAGGATTTAATGACAAATTTTCTGTTTCCGGTTGCAGTGCTCGTGGGGAAGCAAGCCAACTCCACCAGGAAGCAGTTCCAACCCTCTACCACCTCCGGCTATAGGACAAATCCCCGGTCTTTCAGCAATGGATCTTGCAGCGTACCAGAGGCAGCTTGCTTTAGCTAAGATGGCTGGTGCTCAGGCTTTTATGCAACCTCAGAGTCAGCGAATCGGCGCTCCTGGTCAGGGTATTTATGATGGTGGATATGGAAGCATTGCTTCAACTCAACCACCAATGTACTTCTAGTTAATCAATAAGGCTGCGTACGTGTAGTTGTTACTTCATTGTATTTTGAAGTTATAGGATCATTTCCTTTCCTTTTTATTGTTAGCTTGTGAGCTTCCTGTAATACCTTTAGCATGTATGATTTACATGGTTTGTATTCTGCTCGAGGATAAAGAGTTGATTAGCTAAACCGATGGCAGTTCATTGGATGAGCAATGATCAACTATTTTTCTCTCGTTTTCTTTTTTCCTCTTTATTTATTATCTTTTTTTATAGATATCATTAAAAAAGCGGAAGACTAAGCTAGCCCTTGAACATAAATTAAGTTGAATTAAGATTAAATTTTAAAAGTTGAAGTTGTATTTGGACTGGTATTTTTTTCTGGGTGGAAATAATTTTTTAAAAGAATGATCATAGTCCATGAAGTAGCACAGCTTTTCAATAATTTTTTTTAATGAAGGATAAACAACTCTATGATTAAACGGGAGCTAAGAAGAATGAAAATAAGATCAAATCAGCAACTGCTTTCAAGTAGAGGATTCTTGATAGAGTTTTAGGCAGCAAGAGACTTTAGGATTTGTTTGAGCTTTTGCGAGGATTCTTGACAGAGTTTTAGGTAGCAAGAGACTTTAGGATTTGTTCGAGCGTTCATGGTACATTAACTTAACTTTCAAGCCAAATTCAAAAATTCTTACCTCAATATACTATTCCTTCTGGTTTGTTTTGAGTTTGACTTGACACGTAATTTAAGGCAACTACATTATATAACATAGACAGAATACATAAATGACACCTGAGCTTGTACCCCTAACCCTGTTACACACCTGTTGGACAACGGTAATATTTTCAATTACTCAACTTTTTAATAGTGTATTTATTACACACCTAACTTTGATATTTGACCACTTCTTTTAAATTAGGTGTATTTCACGCACTAATATCATCGTGACATGTGTAATTAAGTTAAAAGAAAAAAAGGAAAGGCACCGAGCCAAAAGAAAAAGAAAAAGAAAAAGAAAAGGAAAAGGAACTCATCTTTCTTCCCAAGACCAACCACCATGGCTGCTGCCACCTTCATCTTAATTTCAGCTACCAATATTTTTAAAATCAATCTCAGACTTCTTCAAGTCTAAGATCCAAAACTTAAATTCATAACAGTGTTCTTTGGCATTCTTCAACAAGTTTCGATCCAACTCTCAATTCATCTCCAATGAGTTCTAACTAGAAATGGAGCTTCCAGTCAACAACTAATTCAGTATCCAAACATCAATTTTAGTAAAAGAATAATTTCACATAAACAATTTTAGTATTGTTCTCTTGATTTTTCGGGCCAATAATTGCACTTTTTGAATCGAAAATTTCTAGGTCTAATTGAAATCGCACTTTTATGAGCCAACAATTTCACACCAATCTCTTGATAATCCGAGAATGCTTTATTTACTAGTTGAAAAATGAAATAAAAGTTTGGAAAGTAACCAAAAAAAACTAGAAAGAGGTTCTGTGAACATTAATGGAGGAAGAAAAATGAAGGAGATGAATAAAAAAAGAAAAAGAAGAAGAAATGGGAAAAAGTTGGACATGTGGCGTTTGTGTGAGGCTTCAGAGACAACAAAACTATTTAGTTCGCTCGCCTGATTTGTGTGTAAAGGACGCGCGTGCCGTGCAGGCAAAGATATGTGTAATAGATATACCTTTGAATAAGTGTGTATTGCGGACCCGGCCCGGGCCCGCGGGCCAAGCGGGCCAAGCGGGCCAAACGGGCCAAATGGGCCCCAACGAATCTTTTTTTAAAAAAAAAAATTAAAAAGGGCCAACGGTCAGATTTTTAAAATCTAGCCGTTGGCCTTTAATTTTCAGCCGTTTGGAAGTGTAAAAAATAGCCATTTGGCCCCTAAATTTTGTTTTAACCCCAAACTTTTTATAAATACATTTTTTTTCCTATTCTCAACTATAAATACCCCCTCATTCTTTCATTTTTATTCACAAATTCATCAATCTCTCTCAATTTCTCTCTAATTTTCTTCCATAATTGCTAACTTTATTATTGCAATTTCGTAAAAAATTGTGAAGTTGGTGAATTGAAGTATTCAAATCTTCAAGTCTTCAACGATATTCAATTTTCAAGAAGTTATTCGTCAATTCGGTAAACTCGTTCCAACTCTTAAATTTTAATATTATAGTTTTGTTTGTTTTATTTAGTATAATTATAATTAATATGGACTTTTCTTTGAAAAAAATATTTGGCGATAAGGGTTAGGGAAAATCTAAAATTGGTGAATCTAGTCGTCAAGCTACTGCTCTTTCCCCTGTTACCCGTCCTCCTCCACCTGTTATTCTTGATAGTGACAACCCTTGTTTTCAATTTTCCGATAGTCAATTTTGCCATGATGTTGCACCATGTCAACAATTAAATGAAGAAGTTATGAATGCTCTTTATCCTAGTCAAACTATCTTTGAAAATGATGAGGAAAATGATGATTTAGATGAAATGCAGCCCGATTTAGATGATACACTTGCTAGTCCTGTTAATAACCCAACTGATGCAGGTTCAAATCTAGTTCAACCAGGAATTAACACTGTTACTAGTGGCATTTTATATTACGATCCAAATAAAGATCGTGAAGAATTGGCAAAAATGATGAATGTTATGTGCTTACCCAATAATTTTCCTTCTAACCCTCATTTTGTGCATTATATTAGAAGAGTTTATAATCCTACTTATAAAGGATGGCCTCGCGCAACCATAAAGAGCGATATTTATAAATATAAACATGAATATGAACAATATTTGCGCTATTTATTTACTCATATAGATTGTCGCATTGCTATTACTACTGATATTGGTAGAAGTACTAATGACTGTGATTATCTAACCGTTACAAGTCATTGGATAGATGAGGAGTGGATAATGCAAAAGCGCATTATTGCTTATAGAATAATTAATTCACGCCACACAGGTAAGTTTGTTTCTAACACAGTTACAGATATTTGTAGATATTTTTGCATTAGAGATAAAATAATATCTGTTTCAATGGATAATGCTTCTAGTAAAACTAATGCTATAGACTTGCTTACAAGTACACTAAATCCCGCATTTAGTAATATTTTTCATGTTAGATGTATTTATCATATTTACCATTTAATCGTCGGTGATGGCATGAAAGTTTTAAATGTAGAAATTGAAAAGGTTAAAATGGCTCTTAATTGGCTTTTTTATTCAAACCGTAGAAGTAGACTTAGAGAATATTTTAAAAAATGTGATGAATTTGGCCTTAGAGAAAGAAAGGTTCCTAAACCTTGTCCGACTAGATGGAATTACATGTATGAAAGTCTAGTTGTTGCCTATGAATATAGAAACCCAATAAGCGTAACCTATAATGCTCGTGTAGGTGATGATGATGACGAGCACCTTACTAACCAAGATTGGACTGACGTTAAAATGCTTGTAGATTTTTTAGAACAATTTCATGTTGCAATAAATGAATTATCTGGGCAATATTATCCTGCTATTTCTAACTGTTTAGTTTATATTGCTGCACTTGCAGATTTATTTACTCAATTTTCAGAGGGTGGGGTAATTTATGAACATGCTATTAATTCTATGAAAGCTAAGTTTAAAAAATATTTTTTTCCTATCCCCCCTATTTTTGGTATTGCTGCAGTGTTAAATCCTACAATGAAATTAGGAGGTCCTCACTTTTGGTATTCAAAAATTTATAACTCTTTATCACTTTCACCTGAGGAATTTGCTACACTTGGAGATGCAAAAGCCTCAATTAAAATAAATGCTCAAACAATTTATAATGCTTATCAACTTGCCTTAGATCATGCTAGACCAAATATTCCAACTCCTACTTCGTCTACTTCACAATCATCTAAAAGAACTACAGGCCTAAAAGCCCTTAGTGCTTGGACGGAGTTCAGGGGTTCTCAAGGTGATAATATTGGTGATAGTTCACAACTAAATGAGCTTCAAGTTTATTTGTCGCAGGGACTTGAATCAGAGAATCCCGACGGCTCCTTCGATGTTTTGGAATGGTGGAAGGACAAACAAAAATACTATCCGGTTCTTTCAAGGATGGCTCGAGATATTTTAAGCGTTCAAGCTTCAACAGTGGCATCGGAAAGCGCTTTCAGTCAAGCGAGACTTCAAATCGGTGATCATAGAGCGTCTATGAGGGAGAGCTTGAAAAAATCAGTACNAGTTTTTTTTCCTTTTAATGGTGGTATTAGTACCTTGTTGTGCTCATTCCATTGGGGGGAGGAAGACTAAGAAAGATATTGCCATTTTTTGTTAATGTCGTAATAATAAAAATTATAAGACATTTCCTTGAATATTTCTTTGCAATTTATTTTGTGTTTAAATATGATATAATATATATATATATATATATATATATAAATATATCTAATACATATAAACTATATATACACACACACACATATATATAAGGCAATATATATATACACAATATATACTATATATATATATATATATAATTTATATAGATATATATAAGAAATTTATATTAGTATATACATATATAGTTTACAAGAAATTTTCCTAGATAAAAAAAAAATAATATGGAACGAAAAGCCCGTTTAGGCCCGTTAGGCCCCGCAGGCCCAGTCCATTTAGCCCGGGACCATGTGGACTTAGGACCGCAGTAGGCCGGTCCCTTACATCTAGCTCATTAGGCCCGGGACCGTTTGGCCCGGGACCGCCTCAGCCCAGGCCCGTTTGGCCCGTTTAAGCCCCGACCCGGACCACAATACAGGCTTACCTATAAAAAGAACTTTTTGATAAAAGAGCGATATATCCTCCATTAATGGATCCCTGATGCTAATTCGGATTAATTGAATGAGTAAATTTTAAATATCGAATATAAATAAAAATAATACAAAGCTAAAAACACACGCATAAAAGAGCGTTTCGCTGTCATGACTTGCAATAGATAATGGATATCAATGTTTTTCAACTTTCTACATATCTTTTATTCATAAACTACTCTATTTTTTATCGGTAATTAAAAGGGAGAATATTTATTATTTATGTTATATTAAAGTTGGATACTATGTATCTGGTTAAGAAAGCTTCGGTCATAATATGGATAAGTACACGTAACTCAAGTCTAATAGATAAAATTGAAAACTAAAAATATTGAACAATAAAAATAAATTAGAGATAATGTGAGGATATTTATAAATCATAAGTTTCAAAAGTAAAATAAATATACAATACTTAAATATTATTAAAAAATTTAAATAATTTAAAGTTTTCGAGCAACATTTTCAAAACAAAATAAAAATTTATTTTATGAATAAAAAATTATATATTTATCTAAATAATATTAAATAATAGTAGTTGATAATGATATTAAATAAAGTTACAAGTTAATGAGCCACATAAAATGTAATAAGAGTATATATTAGATAAATAATAGCAAAACTAAAGAAAATTATTAAAAATTTACTATTAGAAATGAAAGGGAAAGATTATTTGAATTTGAAATTAGAAAGTTCTTAAAATTATGATGAGAATGCCCAAACTAAAGCGTATAGATATAATTTAACTTATATGTAATAATTTTAATTAAAAAAATTAAACTTTCATATTAAATACAGAAGGGAAGAAGAATTCAATTTACTTTATTTTTTAAAAATAATATAAAAGTAATAAATCTTATAATTATTAGTAGATTTATGACATATAATAGACATAATGTGATTCTATCCATGCTTGAAATTTATTTGATAAAATTAAGTAAATAAATAATATTCATAAATATTATTGATAAATTTATTTGATTACTATATGATGTGTATCATTTGATTTTATATAAATTTGTTATATTTTTTCGTACACTATAATAATTAATAAAATAACAACTAATATTTCTTAGAAAATAGAATGATAAGAATTTTTTGAATTTGAGAGGAGATTGATTTTTGAAATATAATAAGAAAAATTATATTTTGGAATATGAACAATAAAGTCAAAGTTACTACTGAAACACTTTTTAATTTGTATCTGTATTATATTAGAATGGGTATGGTAGAAACAAATATTAAATATAAACAAGCTAATCAAAAGTCACATGACAATGCAAAAATATTAGGTATTGATTAAATATAATAGCAAAACTAAAGAATAAATAGAGAAAAATAAAAATTCAGATTTTTTATCATAGAAAAAAGGGAAAAGTTATTTAAATTTGGGGATGAGAATTTTTATAATTTTATATTATGATAAGAAAGGTCATAATATGGAAAGTCCACGTACCCCAAGTCTAATAGATAAAATCAAAAACTAAAAATATTGAATAATACAAATAAATTAGAAATAATATGAGGATATTTATGAATCATACGTTTAGAAAATAAAGTAAATATACAATACTTAAAATATTATTAACAAATTTAAATAATTTAAAATTTTGAGCAATTTTTCATAAAAAATATAATTTTATGATTAAAAAAATTATATATTTATCTATATAATATTAAAGAATAGTAGTTGATAATGATATTAAATAAAATTCAAGTTAATGAGCCACATACAACGTAATAAGACTATATGTTAGATAAAAATAGCAAAATTAAATAAAATTATTAAAAATTTACTATTAGAAATGAAAGAGAAAGCTATTTAAATTTGAGATTAGAAAGTTCTTAAGATTATGATAAGAATGCTCAAACTATAGAGTATAGATATAATCTAACTTATTATGTAGAAATTTTAATTAAAAAAATTAAACTTTCATATTAAATACAAAGGGGACGAAGAATTCAATTTGCTTGACATATAATAGATATAATGTGATTCTATTCACGCTTTAAATTTATTTTATAAAATAAAATAAATAAATAATATTCAAAAATATTATTGATAAATTTATTTGATTACTATATGATGTGTATTATTTGATTTTGTATAGATTTGTCATATTTTTGTGCATTACAATAAATAATAAAATAATAAATAATATTTCTTAACATAATATAATATATTAGATCATACTATTATAAAATTAATATTCTGTTAAATTATTCACGCACCGCGCTAATTTTAACATTAGTTATTTATTAATAGAAGACTTTTAGTAAAGGTGGGAACAAAACGTGACTATTGTAAAGTCTTCTTTGCTAAGAAATATTTCTTTCCATATTTAAATATTACTTTCTAGGAAATATGTAAGTCCACCCAACCTAACATCATTCCTAACATTTTCCTACCCACTTGGCTCTGTCACGGCCATGTTTATTTTGTGCATACTTTTTTGTTTAATTATTGGTTCGATTATTTCAAAGTTTATCATATAAAATTTAATAAAGTAAGAGACATTGCTATCGAGATTTTTTTTAATTTTTAGAGTTCGAATTTAAAATCTCTAATAAATAGCGAAAGAATCTCATTCATCTTAGCACATTTGCTGGTAATGTTTTTATTTATCTATTCAATTTATTTATCACTGTTCTATTATGTTGTCTTTTGTTTATTCATTTTGCAATCTATCTTTCTTTTTCACCATCTTTTGAAACCTTTTCCCGTGTTTTAATTTTCAAAACCGCGTGAGTAGATAATGACGGTGGATCGTACTCTTGTTTTATCTTTTTCATTTTTGTTATATTTAATTCAGGGGGTGGGGTAATAGTGGATCTTCCAATTATAAAAAAGAAATCTTCACATTGGAATTTTTATTTTTATTTTTCTTCTTTTTAATTATTTGCGAGAAATGGTGATTTGTGAAGGGGAAGGCAAGGGAAATTAAGGGAAGGTATAGGTCAAATTTGAATATTAATAGCCAGTTTGGCCAAACTGTAAAAATCAGTTTATTTTGAAAAGTACTTTTTTAAAAGTACTTTGGTGAGAAGCAGTTTGTGTTTGGCTAATTAATTTCAAAAGTACTTTTGAGCAGTAATTAGTGTTTGACCAAAATTTTTAAAACTGTTAAGTGTATTTTTCTCAAAAGTGCTTTTTGAGAGAAATTACTTTTTCTACTTCTTCAAAACTGTTTTTGCTTCTCCTCAAAATTATTTTTTATCTTTCAAAAGCTTAGCCAAACACTTCCACCTTGAAAAAAGGTACTTTTTGAAAAAAAACTGCTTATAGAATTGGAGAAACTTGACCAAATTTGAGCCTTAAACCTAATTTATGTGGTGAAGTTACAACTTTTACCTAAAATTTAGGGATGGAGCTACATAGACTAAAAAGAGTATAATTGAATTTCTTGTTGAGAAATTTTGTAGCGTAAATAGAAATACATATATATATATATGTGTGTGTGTGTATATAACAATTGTTGAATCTTCTTGCTATAAAATAAGTTTTTATTGTTAGCAACTAGCTCAAAAATTATTGCATACGAAAGACGACTTTGTTTTTAGAACTCTGGGTGCGTTATTCTCTTTGGGGTCCGACTACTTCGGATCTAATTCGAAAAGTCCCACTTTCGAGGGTTAAATGTTGCATATTAAAAACAACTCTATTCCTAGCACTCAAACCCGAGATTTAAATTAAAGATGCTATTTCCACTACTCCCATTAGTGGTCACCATAGGTAAACTTCAATCTCACTTTCAAGGGTTAGCTTTAAGGCTAACATAAATTGGATGAAGATGGATAGCCAGACTCCAAATAAGGTCTAAAAAAGATGCATTAATTGAATGAAGATAAATAGCCAGACCAAAATCTAACTATAATTAGGTAGTGTAAACATTATGAAAGTTTGGCAGGGGCGGGGACAAAGCAAAACGTGCAAAATTTTCTCAAATAGTGTTTGGTCAATTATTGGAGGCCAACAAGATAGTCATACCAAACCAATTATACAATATCACAGATCATAACAAACCATTACTAAAAGAAAATAATAAAATTTCAAGCAGGCATGTTTGACCTTACCGCACTTGCAATTGTGGCTTGTTGATTATTTCCATTACCATCTTTAGTTTTAGTTTTTGTATATGCATTTATTTATTTATTTTATAATAGTGGTGACCGATTTTAACTTTTACAAATTTTTCTAGTATCATGTTTTGTCCTTGCTGAAACTTGAACTCTGATCTAATATAATTTTTATCATTTCATTAATCGTTAGAACAAACTCTTGAATGCTTATATACAGAGGTGGACCTATAATATACAGAGAGGGTTCACCGGCACCCGTAAAGTTCAGCAAAAATTTCATGCATACATACAAATATTTTTAGAAAATAATGATATATGAATAGTGGACAGCCTATATGCAATAGATTTTGGTTAAATCGAAAAGTGCACCCCGACCTTCAAATCCTGAGTCCGCCTCTACTTTTATATGAATTTATTTTCTATATTTTTTCCTTCATCGTTATCTTATCTATGATAGAAACTACAGTTTGAGCTCTTCCCTGGGAGGGAATGAATTATTTCCCAGAAAACCTTCAAAATCTTGGAAAAGACTTTGGGGCCGTACAACAAATTTTCAAAAAAGAAATAGAACTGAAAATGCAACAAAAATGAACGTTAATAAATGAAATACATATGAGGTACTGAACAAACATCCTTAGTCTTAATTACAAAAAATCTCTCAATAATAGTAAATCAGATCTAGTTAGATAATATTGGCTTCAATCAAGCTTGAAACCAAGACCAAAAAGAACTTGAAAAATACTGTCAATTACTAGTAATATTACCAAAATAACTAAAAGAACTGCTCAGTTTTCACTGGAACAAATTGAGCACCTAATCCAAGCCATGCCTTATTTTCCTCATTCTTAGAAGCAGCAACCTTTTTGTTGCAAATCTGATATGGTGCAGTTGAAGTGATTCTATCTTTTCTTTTCTCCAAAAATCTTGTAAGTGAATTTCGTCTCGCAATTGGTAAATCAGCAACAGAAGATTGTGATATTGGCACTTGAGTCGAATTGATAGTAACAGATTCAGCTGATTTTTTATTATTTACCATAGCATAAGAAAAAATGTTACTAGCCAAATTCTGTTTGTTGTTGTTTTTTTTGCTAGCCAATTTCATGATTTCATTTGCCTTATCTGCTGGAAAATCATCAAATACAATAACTTGGCCACCATAAAATATTGTCATTTGTGCCTTTTCTGGTTCAGATTTTGCAGTAGAAATAACTTCTTGAGGAAAAAGATTCATTGGTTTTTGAGAATTATTCTCAGCTGAATCACCTGATTTCTCAATCATTGCCAATAAATTCTTAGTAGTAGTTGTTTGGTTCCCTGTTTCAAGAAATAAGAGCAAAATACATCAGAAAAAATAACTCCTCAACTTCCAAAATATTTAAAAAAGCTCAAATCTTGAAACTAGAATAACTGATCATTTCACGTGACACAATTTTCTTTTTAGTCTTTTCTAGAATGAATCATACATTTCAATATTTAAATAAGATTTAACTTTAAATTTTTTATTTTATTCTTAATGACAAGCATTTATAATTACAGAAATATCATGTTATGCATCACAAGCAGGGGCGGAGCTGAAGCTCCTTTCAAAGGATATATTTATCTTAGAAAATTCATCAAATAAATACAAATATTAAGTATAGAATCCAGTTATTAGGACTTAGAGCCATCGTTCCAAAATTCAAAACCCATAAAATTGAAATTCTTGACATAAATTCACAAGTTTCAATTTTTTTAATATTTTCTTAAATTTTGTGTTTTGGTCAACACCGATACACAAATTAAGGAGGAGGGAATACTAGCTAAGATGGGTGGATCTAGTGTACTGCATACGGGCTCAGCATAATTCAATAGTTTTGGCTCAAACTCTATATTTTATTAAAAAAATCTATTTAATATGTATAAATAATTTATTCAGAACTCAATAAGTTGTCTTTTCTATAATCAAGAAATTCATAAACTTAAAATTTTAACTCCACGCTAACTAGCAAATGATAACAGAGAACACCTATGGATTTAAAGTTCACATTTTGACAAGAAGAGGATAAAATAAAGAGTAAAAAGGGGGGAAAAAAAGAACATACCAGTTGGTTCAAAACTGCGGTGGATACCAAGATTATTGAGATCTCCAAAAGAACCTTTTTTCTTCAAGAATTGACTCAAAAGATTACAAGTCTGAGAAAACTGAGACTTCTGGCCGGTGACCTTGCCGGAATCTACAATCTCCGATGACCCCATTTTGTTTTCCGGTAGCAACTAATAAAACCAAATATATCAACAAACTGTAATAAGCTTGAGAAAGATATTTGTAAGTTGAAATAAATTTGAAACTGTTTGATGAAGAATCTGTTTTGAGTACAATGTGTGTGTATATATATATATATGAAAAAAGATATTTGGGGGGGGGGAGGGTTTGAGTGATGGG
>MCJB01017663.1:54310-76274 GCA_002018475.1 Nicotiana obtusifolia | reverse complement strand
GGGTGGCTATTCCTATTTGTTTAAGAATTAATGCATGAACGAGGAACACGTGAGGTTTTTAGTACATTAATGTAGTAAAACTCTGTTTGTGGTTTTGTTTGTTTGGTTGTTTTGGTTCAAATACAAAAAGGTATTGATTTGAAACGGAAATGGAATTATTAAAGTATGGACAGAGAAAAAACAAAAATAATCCATAATTCAAACACGTTTTCTTTTACGTCTCAAAAAAAGATACAACTGGGTATATGCGCGTAGTTCGGTCACTAGCAAATTGCCCTCTTTTTTGTTTATATTTACGACGTCTGCCCTTTTTCTCATTTCGTTTACTTTTCCTCTTTCTTTTTTTTTTCTTTTTTTTTTTCCATTTTATATTTGTTCTTGCAATAAAATCGTTTTTTTCCTCCGAAAATAGTTGTTTATGTTAGCGTGTTTTTGAATTTAGTTGGAAAAAAACAGTTTTTAGCTAGTAGTTTATAGTGATTTAGTTGTTTTTAAGTTTAAGCTGTAGTTTTTGTTCTAATTTTCTAAAATAATATAATCAATCTTTAAGACATTATAGACGATTTCATTTGATAAATTACAAAATTGACTTAGTGCCAAACTAAAGGGGTTTCAATGTAAGTACTCAAATTATCAGGGTTTATAATGTTCAAATTTGGATACAGCTACCTGCTTCAGTATCAAACATGTCAAAAATAATAAATACTTATTCGGGTGTTTATATCAACTCAATAAATACATGACATATGAATTTACAAATATATCATCAAAATTGAGTTTTTTGTTTAGCTTCATAAAACTATGTGGAACTAAATCTATCTTTACAACTATTGATATGTTAATTCCTATAAATTGAGTTTCTTTTTCTTTTGTCCACCTATTCAATTCATTCCACATATAATTATTAACATTATTAAAAAGAAGAAATTAATGCTAGTATCATTAGCATTATCAACAAGTGAAACAAAGAAATATAGAAGAAACAATAATCAAAACAGACAATAAACATGTCAAGCCCTAGTTATATATAAGACTTAAAATTCATAATCTTTGAATCTTAGATGTCATCATTATCTTAATAGCATCTTACATTAAAACCTCGTAATTACTTTAACTAGACACGTTTAAAATTACTAATTACTGGTCACGTGCGATACCCGTGTGTATCATGTGTCAGAGTATAATAAGACACTTAGGGGTCGTTTGGTATGTTGTACTAAGTAAGATAATCCCTGTATAAAATTTAATTCGTCCAATACAATGTTTGGTTGCTCAATTCAATTTATGCATACCTAATACATGGATTACTTATACCTCATAGGAGAGCTTAGCTAATACCAAGGAAACCAAGGGATTACTAATCTCTGCATTAACTATACCTGGATAAGACCCTAAAATTACTAAACTGCCCCTCAAACCCTTTTCCTAAATTTCTTTATATACAGAAAGAAGAATATTCAAGGGTATAATTGTAAAGAAAATTTTGTACAGTTTTAAACCAAACACAAGCTAATTTTTAATACAATGAACCAAACACTTGATAAAAAATAATCCCAACACTAGAATCCCTGCATTACTAATACCTGCATTACTGATCCCTGCATTATAATACCTATATTACTTGTGTTCGTACCAAACGACCCCTTAAGGATATATTTTTTTCAAAGCACAAATTTATGCAGTTAAAGTTATAAAGATATCTAGTTTATGCACAAATTTATGCACGCTAAAGGATATCTAGTTGGCAATTCCAAGTTTTGTCCAATACCAAATTATACCAGATTTCAAAAGATTTCGTCGAGTAAAATTAAAGAAACACACATGAAACCATAGCCTATGAAGAGTTCATTTCCAAATGAAAACCCAAAATTACACTTATCAAACACTGATTGTGCACTTAATTTATTAAAAATAGGAAACTGGAAAATATTTTACCTGGTTAGCAACAAGCACATATATTCAAACTTCTTTGAGCCCATAGCTTGTACCATATTAGTATTTCGATTTGAATATCCTCTACTTAAAAATTTCATGAATATTCAGTTCATAATATAATAAGTTGCACAATTAACTACTTACTTGCTTAATTAATTAGGAATACTAAAAATCTTACAAATTTCAACAGAATGTCAGATACATTTTATATTATTTAGTGCTTTTACATGTCAATGTTGAAGGGTTAATGTCTTTTTAAAGAATCTTATTATGGTAGGAAGCAGAAGAGACTTTAACAACTTGAATGTCATTTATCACGAATTCTTTATATAAAATAGGAGTAGATTTACGGGCATCAATAATGAATTGAGAGTAACAGATTGTTATATTTATAACATTATTCAATTTTGAATGTAGAATAATAAATAAAATATTTAAGCTTACATACACCTGTTGGAAGAAGTACAAAGGCCTTATTAAAAGCTGACCATCTTAATTGATCCCCATTCTAATTTATTTTTTTTATCTTCATTGTAATGTGTATTTACCTTTTGTACACAAATGTTGTTTTAATAATTTTTGAATTTAAGGGCTAAAACGTCACTCAATTTTTAATGGGTAAATTTGTAAATTAATTTTGATTTAAGGTGTTCACATTTATAATATAGTATGATTATTTACTTTACAAGAGATAATTTATATTTTTATCTCATACATCCAACTACTATGGCCTATTGATTAGTGAAGCGAGTGCAAATTTTGAAGATCAGACTTCAAATTCGAATATAAACAACAAAAAAAAAGAATACCGTATGATTTCTTTCTATTTTCCTAGTTTTTGATGGACAATATAAGTTATATATTATTTGTACTGACAGGAAGTGGTAGATATTTGGCAAAATAATTGTGTGCACACATTGGCTCGGAAGCTATCGTTATAAAAAAAGGTTTATGTTTTTTTACTTATATTATTGTCATAAAAATAAGTAAACGGTAGTCGAGTGTATTCTACTAAGTTTTACTAATAGGAAGATGTGCAGGTTGAGAATTAGTGCAGAAGAATAATCGGTAGTCGAGTGTTCTTCATACCTATACCAGTAGTAGTAGCATAGTACACATTCTCGTATTTTCATATTCTTAGATTTTTATTATTAGATGTTGTTTCTTTCGCGTTGAACATTTTATTATTTTGCTATTATTATTGTTTTTTTTATTTTTATTATTGTTATCATTATGGTTTCTCACCATTCTTTTCATTATTGTTGTACTTATGTTTTCTTGTAGTATTCCTTTCTCATTATTATTATTATTGTTGTATTGTCATAAAAATAAAAATTCAATTTAAAATCGACATCAATTAAAGTTGCACCTATTTGCACGTGACATATAGATAGAGGACAGCACAGGATGGGCATTGGATTCGGTCCTTTCATTGAAAGGATTTTGTGATGAGTGATGACTGACTGATGGTAGTTTGTACCCAAACACGTCATAGTTTGTTCTTTTTCTTTTACTCGTAAATTTCCTTCTATTTTTTTAGGGGGTTTGGACGTAATGCTATAGGAAATAGAGGGGGGAAAAAAGAATATAGAAGAAATGATGATCTTTCTTAAACCTAAATTTTGTAAAACATAGCTATAATTAGGGGTGTCAATGGATATCTAAAAATCGACTAAACCGATCGAACTGTACCGCACCAAATCGATTTTTAGGTTTCTTTAAAAAAATTATAGGTTTTTATATAAATCTATAATCGTACCGATAATTAGGGTAGGTTTTTTATTTTACAAAAATAAACTCAAAAAAGACCGAATCGTACGGAATAAATTTTACATATGAAAAGTATATTGATATAGTAAGTTTTAAAATAATGAAGCATTAAATTTTTCTTTGGACTTTAGAATTATG
The DNA here is from genome assembly GCA_002018475.1 of Nicotiana obtusifolia. Taxonomy (NCBI): domain Eukaryota; kingdom Viridiplantae; phylum Streptophyta; class Magnoliopsida; order Solanales; family Solanaceae; genus Nicotiana; species Nicotiana obtusifolia. The sequence goes on along the minus strand of MCJB01017663.1, from coordinate 72,431 downwards.
AAAACGATTATAAGTCAACGAGTAATTTAACTCAAAATATTAATTCCTAAAACCTATTATGCCACTTCTACTTAAACTAAATTATTTCCAACATCTTCATTAGCAAGACACAAAGTATTTTACTGATTGTGAGTAGCAAACTACAATGTATTGACTATGTTTTCTTTCATATAATCTAGATTTATTTTTTTGAATATTTAATCTTCTATAGACTTTATTCTTGAGTCTCAGCTTGGTTAATATCTTTTTACTTGTGTGATTTATATTTTCTTCGTCTTTGCTCGATTTATTTTATGTTGGTGTAGAATAGTTGATGGATCTATACTGTGGTCATCTTTTATGTTTTTTTAATTCATCACCTTTTAAACAGTAAAAATGTCTAGAGAGTTTTGCTAAGTCCTAAAAAAGAACATATGTATTGCATTCTAGCTCTACTAGTAACTTTTACTTGACATTTAAAAGAATATCGAAAATTAACCGAACCGTACCAATACCGAAGAGAAACTGACATGATTTGGACGTTTCGAAAAGTCTAATTTTGGTTATAGATAATATAATAACTGAAAAATCGATATAGTACAAATTTTATAAAATAACAGGCCGACCAAACCATTAACACCCCTAGCTATAACTATCAGTTAGTAGAATCTTGTAGCTTATTTGTTCAAGCTTTTTTTGGTGAAAAGTGTCTTTATTTTTGGCCTAAAGTGCTTTTTTTAAAGTTAGGGTGTGTGACCAAGGTTTAGGAAAAAGAAGAAGGTGATGTTGAATAAAAAGTGATTGAACATGAATTTTAAGAAAGTGATGAATACTTTTCGACACAGAAGCTAAATAATATAAAATACCAAAACAAAAAAACTTTGTGTAAGCTTATTCCTTTTCACTTTATATGATGATATTTTTTTTCAGAGAAGTTAAAATGGTACTTTTGCGATTATAATATGATCATGGAGAATAAGACATGAGTATGATGAAGGCCGTATGGTCGCGACATACCATTTTAACATTCTGAAAACTTAATTATATAAACATATAAATGTACGTATATGACAAAATTAAGCATAAAATAGATATGTAAAGAAACTAAAAGTTAAGCAGCGTTAAACAAACTAGAAATCAGCTTAAAAAGTAACACCAAAAGAGATTAAAAGTGTACCCTATCTTGAGCTCGAGGGGCAAAAAGGAGTTAATTCAAATATTTTTTATCGAAAAATTATACTGTATATATGCGATTAAAATTTATTTATATATGTAAAATAAATTTTGAACCCTAGTTGCTAAAAATTTCTGTGCTACTGCCCATCTCTATGATGTGGTATCGTTTAATTAGTCAACAACATGTAAAACTTGAAAATTCAAGTTCTCTAGATTTTATGTATGTAATCCACTCACGTGTTTTGACTAAGTAAATATAATCTCTTAATTAATGGCAATTCCGTCGAATATGACTTATATGAGTTCATCCACTCGAATTAGTTGACTCTAAAAATAAAAACAAAATTGTTGACTCCAATTTTCTCTTTGCGTCCGCAGAGGGGATAATGATAATAACGTGTTGTTGATTTGGTCTTGTTTATTTTCGAACTTTCATTATTTTTTCCCCATATGACCTAAATATAAACCCTTCACCTAAAAGCTATAGCCTATTATGGCTTATTCAATGTTTTTAAGCTTAAAATATATAGTTTAATTAATAATTTAACTGTGTTATATAGCCCACCACCACCAACTTATACTCCTTATGTTATTTATAATTTAATTTTTCTGTTAATAATAATAAATATTTATTATTATTATTATTATTATTATTATTATTATTATTATTATTATTATTATTATTATCATCGTCATCGTCGTTGTTATTGAGCATAAAACGAATTTCCTTTTCGACGTACCCCTAGTAGAGAAAATATTATTAGTGATTGTTGTTCCTTATATCATGTTCGGATCAACTATTCCTCTAGAGCTATCCTTATATTTGAAATGTTAATATGCTTCAAGATCACGAAAATAAAATTTCTGATCTTAATTTAATAATAATAATTATTATTATAATTATGATAATATTGACTATTAATGTTGATCTAGAATAAGTAAGCTTGTACGTGTTGAATGAGCGAACGAGAATAATCGGGGACATTGTAACAGAAAAAGGAATCATAATAGGAGTGTTATCTATAAATATATACAGTATAAGCACATGTTGAAGGAGGCATTTCATACAATGTAAGAATCGGTGACTCATTGAATACGGCATTTGAATATTTCTTATTTTTAAATAAATGTAAGTTGTCAAATCTAGAAAAAAGTGGAGCCACGATTTGAATTTTATGAGTTTTAAATTTTATAATAGCAATATCAAATTTTAGTAACTGAGTTCTAAATCTAATTTTTATAAATATTTAATAAATTTTTTAATATATAAATAAAGTTTAAGTTAAAACTAATGAATTGAACCGAATCCGTAGGTCGACTTTTAGCTCCACCCCAAATCTGGAGTAGTGTTGTACATTTGGGGAAATTTCAAAGAAACATCTTCAAACAATGACCTTTCAAAAGAACCTCTACATCTCATTCTTTTTGAACTTCTGATTTATTTCTTTCCTCTTTGTGCAACAGTCGTACTTCCTTTTTAAAAATAGATTTAGGGTGGAATAGAGTGGATTTTTTGCTCATTAATTTTTTTTTTAATCCTGCAACTATAGAATATCATTTTATTGACTATTAATTTGTGTCCATTGATGTGAATTTAATATAAAATAATTCACTTAAGAGTGTGATGAGATAGATGTGATTCTTCCATATTTAATTAGAGATTTCGAGTTTGAACTTTAGCAATGGACAAACTTCTCATAGGAGTGCTTCCCTTTTAATAGTTGATACTCGGCATAAATTCGAATTAGTTTGAATAATGAGTTCCAGATACCATATGGAAAATATGTACAATAACAACAACAACAACAACAACAACAAATTCAATGTAATCTCATAAAGTTAGGTCTGAGGAGAGTAGGGTATATGCAGACCTTATTCTTGCTTTGTGAAGATAGAGAGATTGTTTCCGATAGACCTTTGGCTCAAGGAAAGGTGAAAAAGAGACAGTAACAATAACAAAGATAAGATAAGAAAACCGAAGCAAAGAAAAATAACATATGGTAATATATTTTTGCGGATAGGAAAATAGAGACCAATAATACTACTACTATTGGCATGAAAAATGACACATTCGACTACCTACTAACCTTCAATTTTCATTGTTATAAAATTGTGTTTCCTTCCTTTTAGGCTACTTCCACCATGCTTCTGTTTCGGACTCCTTACTTGACCTTCTCAGTTTTAAATAATTTTCTTATCTCCACTCTTAACTACGTGAAATTGTTTAATTGTATGGCATTCATCAGCTATTACTCAGCATTATCCAATAATTATTTCAATAGAAAATAGTGATAACAAATTTATATCTTTAAATTGGAAGAAATCCCCTAGTAACTAGTTCACTAGATAGTCCATTTCAATTGCTGTATTAGCTATAAATTGGAATGCAACTTGAATAGTTCAATACACGTAACTTTCATAACTTCTGTTTATAAGAGCTTTTAGTTTGAGACTTACCTTTTAATTATCTGCTGTATAACCATGTAATCATTTTTCACTTTTTGAGTGTCAAACTAAATTGAACTACAAATTTTTATAAATCTATCCTTTTACCATTTTAATACGACCGAAACTGCAAATTATTGTACTTCCAATGTAAGTTTTGAATATTAAAAATTATAATTTAAGATGTAAAATATTTTTTCAGATTTAGCTCCGAAAATTGATCAAACTACTTGGTAAAGAGAGCAGTTTTCATGCTAGTTCAAAACATTGGCACATAGAAAATAAAAGTTGAGTTTAACATTTGAAGACAGAGGATTTCTGGGGTTTGTAAAGGAAATTATGATACTCATCCTTTCTTGATATTATAAACTGATTGGAAGAATGACATTATGCTGCAAAAAAGATAAATAGCATGTTTTCTTTATATTTAATATTTATTTTGCTTGTGGAATGGACACAATATTTTAATAATCAGATTTGTCTTATATCTGAAAATCTTGCGATAATTGTAGCTTCCAAGAAAAAGGGAAAGGAAGAAAAGTTGTTAAAAGAATAATAATTTATAGACAATGATCCAGCTCATATATGGCCAAATGGTACATGTGGCCGAAAACAGAAATCATGCATATTTTTCTGTTTTTATATAAATATATTTTTTTACATGTACAGACTGCCAAAAAGTTCAAATTAGAATAACAATTTTGAGGATTTTTTTAAGTAAATACAATAAAAATAGAAAATAATTCGTATGGGATGTAGTAAAAAGACCAGCCTTTTGATTCTTCGAGTAATATATGCAACAACTTTTGCAAGAAAGTTTGAAACATAAATAAAACTTAGAAATGGGCTAAAAGTGGGAAACGAAAGGTAATGGAGAAACCAATATAGCTTTAAAACTGTTGAAAATAATGGTGAGAATACCAGAAAATAAGAAATTTCTAATTTCAACTTTGTTCATAATCTTGGTCACTTACTCCTAAGAAAAACATTGCTCTCTACTGACTTAATAATAGCCAAACTAATGTTACCACAAAGATGTTAAAACACCAACAAGGTTGTGGAGGTCTCGAGTTCGAGCCCTGGATATGGAGCCACCTTTGTTAGGGAGCGCTTTACCCCCAATGTAGGACTTCCCCTTGCGAACTTGGATTTAGTTGGGCCCCAATGCGAGTACCGCACACCGGGTAGGAAACCAAAAAAGAAAAAACAAAGATGCTAAGGCATTACCTTTATGGAACTAAGATTCTGTACAGTAACAAAGGAGCTGTTCTTTACATTGGATCTATGGATTTGAATACATCAAAGGACTTCTTTATGTATGTATAAAGCAGGGGACACATATGTATTCAGAAAAAGAAAAAATGGCAATGGTAGTTAACTGAAATGAGGAGCAGTCGGAGAAATCTGGCCCTGGAAAATGGACATGGAACCATTTCAAATGTCATAATCTATGTCTGTCGCGTTTTGAGAATCAGAACGTCTGATCAGATGTCCTTGCTCGTCATATAGATCAATGTTCTCACAAGGGGCGGGGAAGATAGTACCTATAACACGACCTTGAATGAAAGCACACTGGAATACATGCTTCTTCTTGTATGATAGCCCGACTGACATATCTCTCAAAGTAACGTTCTTCACCGGGATTTCTTTACTCCCGTGGATTTGAACAGGTACCCGCACTCCCTCGCCATGGATTGATGTGTAGCTTATGTCCTTCAGTACAGGGACAGCTTTGGGGTCGAACCTCTCGTCTGGATGCTCGTTGTAATCTGTTTTGATGACGATTCCCACCCTAACATTCTCAAATGTCAAGTTCCTGTATGTTATATCTCGAACATATCCTCCTCTTCCAGGTGCTGTTTTGATGCGTACAGCACGTCTCGAGTTCCAGATAAGGACATTTTCCACAGTGACATTTGACACTCCACCGGACATCTCACTTCCTATTGATACACCAGCGCTGCCATGTCATTCAGCCAGGGTTACTTCAGTGGTGGAGCCAGAATTTTCATTAAAGGGTGTCAAAATAAAGAAGTAAACCCACAAAGAAGCCAAAGGAAGTCAATATATAAAAGTTAAAAAGTGCTTTTAAGCCAATCCAAACGGGCTCATAGTATATATATAAAAAAGAATTTTTTACCTAGCTATACAATGTAATTTCCGGTGAAGGGAATACAAGTGGCTCCGGCACTCGGTCCGTCCTAGTTTAATATATAAGGCATAGCATGTCACATACGGGTGTTAAACTAAACTAGTTTCTATTGTGAATTGCTGCTAGATCTTTTATCAAAATGGTATCAATCAGTCATTCAATCCATCAACTAAACTTCAGTCTAAAATTAGTTGTGGGGCTCTACTAAAACAATCATTAATAAAAAAAAGTCGTGCCTCTTCAAACCATCAAGACATCAAGTGGCTGACCCGCAGGTCAACTGCCAATACTCGATGAACATTTGCCCCAAATCATGATTCAGATGCAAGAAACTATAGATTTAACTTCTCACGCAAATATAATACAGCCAGAAATGCAACTGTTGTCAGAAACGACCAATCCGTGAAAAGAAATGTAAGTGCATATGCCTAGATGGAGAACTCACCTGACATTGGAACGAATAATAAGGTTTCGGATGAGTATATTCTTAGAAGGCCGTCCATAAGCAATTCCATACTGATCCCATCCACTCTTTATTGCAATGCCGTCATCACCAACACTGATGTAACAGTTCTCTATCAACACATCTTCACAAGAATCTGTTCCCTCCATTAAAACACAACAAGAGCTTATACTGAGACTGTCAACAGTAAATAAGCAATGAAAAAGTACAGAATGCATATATATATATATATATATATATATATATATATATATTTCCTTCCGTATTGATTTGATTAAAGAAGCAGAGTCATTGTTCTCACAGATGACTTAACCAGATCAAGAAAAAGAAGAAAACTGTTAGATTCAATTTTTTTAGAAATTCCTCAACCTAAGGCTACTAGCTCAAGATATAGAAAAATTGAACCTATCAGACTCGCCTGGATCTATGCCATCAGTATTTGGAGCCCCAGCAATGGGTGCAAGGATTGTAACGTTCCTGATTGTTACATTCTTGCAGTCGTATGGATGGAGCGTCCAAAAGGGAGAGTCTTGTAAAGTTATATTTGAGATTATTATGTCAGTAGACCACATGATCTGCACGAGCGGTCCTCTGGTATGGTTAAGAAGCTTCTGCCGGAATTTCTTCCACCATGCTTGACCCTGCCCATTAATTGTACCATTATGCCCTGTTAACGCGAACAACATATGTATAATCAGATCAGCGGCTATTCCTTTATACTTACACAAACATTCAGGATACTTCAATCTAGAAAATCTGCTTAAGTTATTTTGAACACGTAGTAGGTACAAACTGCCTTTATATCATTACTAGACCTTTTAGGAACATGTAGCACATCTGATAAAGAATATCGATGAATGTGTGAAGGAAGAATTAATTAAGCAACTAAAAATGTGGTTAAGTTTTGTCTGCCAAATATCTCTGATATTTTTAGGGAGATGGAATTAATAAGAAAATAGCACTTTATATTTTCATGGCACCAAGAAAATTTTGGATTGTCACTTTCTCCCCAAATTCCCATCATTAAAGAGACAATAGTTCCCAAATACAGTTAAAAAATAATAATATATCTCTTTAGCAGTGAATATGGAGCATCTGTTGACTAAGCACCAGTATTGACGGCCGCCGGAGAAAAACCATGACTATAAAATCATACATGGACTTGTTACATGAACGATCTCAATAATTTGTATCACTTAACCAACAGAAAATAAGACCGAAAAAAGCAGATAAATCCAATCTACAGAAAACAATGACAGTGATAGCAACACGTAATTAAAGAATAAGAATATAAGATAGTTCTAAGCACTTAAAAAACAAGGGCTTTAAATTTTAAAATACTTGCTGTTTCAGTGAAGCTCAGGGTGGAAGTCAGGGTCAAAAGGCTGACCTGTGATTACAACATCTTTGAGATTTTGGCCATGGATTAAACTTCCATAACGTGGTCCGCGATGCTCTCTTCCATATCCATATGAAGGTAATGGAGGCATGAGAGGCCAGTACTTCTCGTCCTGTGTTCATAAATACAAATAGAGTTACATAAATAAAATAGCTTCTGTTAATTCTCTAATAAAACGACAAAAAAGGCTTCAATTAGAAGAGGTATACTCATGGTTTAGAGGAGAGGTTATCAAGTTATTTTCCATGAGTTGGCTGAAAAATACCAATGTAATGACAAAATTGTCATTTCACCTTCCTTTTGGAAATTATAACTAGCAGCCCAAACTGAGTTTTGTAGGCAAAACTATTTCCACACAAAAAAGTACACAGCACTGTTCAGAACTTATAAGTAAATGGATAATTTTTAACTAGTGCGCCAACCAATTATTTTTGGGTAAAGAATTCTTATTTTGTACACAACGTGTCCACAACGATCTGGGCTATTCTAATGCACCTCCATATCATGACTGGCACACACACACACATACTCAACAATCCGATCAGAAAACTGTTTGGTTTGGGTTTTAACAATGTGTGTTTGGTTGTGGGTTGTGGAAGAATTAGATTAGTGTGCACTAGAAGGAATGTTTCGAAAAACAGTCCTTTGTTTCCAGAAAATAAAACAGCCATTTTCCATTTGGCTTGTCCCCTGAAATGATTTGCACTTGAAACCACTTACATTTGCATGAATTTGTTACAGTCAACCTACTTAAAAGATGATGAATTAACTACAGAATTCTGCAAGCATCATGCGGCTTTCAATCGGCATAACAACCTTAGGAGAGTATTCTCAAGGTTTTCACTCCTAGTAAAAGGCATGCTACATCAGATGTTCAGAGCAAATACAAACCAATGTTTGTTCCATCTGAATAATAAGAAAGGGTGCATGATATAACAGCCAGGCATTCAGATATTTAATGTATAACAACGTCAAGGTTACGAGTAAGGCTTCAGAAGATCGTAAAACCATGCTGAAAAAAGTTGGGAAAGGAAGATAGCTAGGCTCTGTTCTCGGAGAACCGTATGATAGATGAAGATGTAACACGGAATTAAAATAGGATGGTCGAAGTGGACGAGTGCTACGGGAATGTAATGCAATAGGAGGATGCCGAGAAAAGTGAAGCAAGTTCTATAGAACAATCATGAAGCTAAAATTGTTATATGAGAATAAATATTGGGTCTCTAAGGTGAAAAGTATCCACAAGATGAGCGTTGCAAAAATGATGTTAAGATGGATGTATGCTCATACAAGGTTAGACAACATAAAAGATGATCACATCTGACAGAAGGTGCACTTAGCATTAAGATAAGATCGCTTGAGATGTTATGGTCATGTCCATCCAAATACACCAGTATGTAAGTGTGATACCATAATGATTGAGGTATTAATAAGGGACAAGTTAAACCGAAAACTATAAGGAAGTTATCTTAAAACCCTACAAGCTCTCAGAATCTATGCAAATTTAGAGAAAAATAGGACACATTTGAAGCAAAAGATCCATATAGGCCCATTTACTAGTTGGGATTAAGGCTTAGTCGTGATGCTATTCTTACATGGGAATAGGGTAGCTAAGAGTCATTTTAGTATGTTTCGAAATTTGTATGGTTGAAGAATATGTAGAGAACCTCAGAACCTGTGAAATATTGAAATGATACGGGTCCAAATAGAGCAACATGAATAGTGAGGATTCACATGTCAATGCCACTAACTTACTTTGCATTGAGGAGTAGTAGTTGTTGACTTGTTGTAGTTTACATTCTCATCGCCAATTGACAAAGGTGCAAAGTAATTGCATGATCATATGCAATTGTATATAGAAGCTACATCATAAAAACTCCGTCGCATCGGCAATGAAAGAGAATAAGCCGCTAGTAATTCAGCGAATTAAATGACTATTAAAAGAGGTGAATATAACTAAAAATCAAAGAAAAAGACTGTAGGTCCATGTCGACAACAACCATAAAGAATGCAGATGAAATGTTAGGAATAAGATCGAAACATAGTTAGGAAAGAAGTTAACAATCACAAGTGAGGCTACAGATCTCTAGTCCAAAATTGACTTCTTTTATGTTATGCTTCCCGAGGGATTTAGGAAACTCATCTAATTTGAATCCTAGCAGCTATAAGACTCTTAATTTATCTTTGTAGGTATGAGCAATTTGCGACTTAGGCGTATTAATTGATTGAGGTGTTACCAGTATTAAATACCTTTAGTTAGTACAAAAATTTCCTTTAGTGTTCAAAATCAATAAATAAAATTCAATATGGAATTTGGACAGTGATTTGGGGATTAAACTCTTCTTTTCTTAGAAATATAGGTGTTTGCAGCTTTGTACTTAACAACATTTTATTAGGAAAATCTCTCTTTGCATTTAATATTTAATCATCGAACTTCAAGATTTATTCAACTTAGCCTCCCAATGTAAGGTTTTACCTTGTGAAACTAACTTTCGAGCTAGATTAAAGCAATTTTTCTTCCTTCACTCTCCCGCTTATACCCCATAATACAACCAGAAAACTTTGTGTTTGCAAAGGCGATACTTAAAACAAAAACATTTAATAGCTCATATGCCTATCCACAAGCATCAACGGACACCAAAAATTGAGGGACAGATTGGATCAAAAGCTGAAGACTGTCAAAAAGAAACCAAAAGGAAAAGGCTAGTCCTCAACAAAGAGGAAAGAAATTAATGAGCAAATCAAGAAAGGAGCTAAACAACTTAAGACGTATTGAAGGCAAAGTTGAGAACAAAATAATTCTACCCAAATTAGAAGTCTGACGTATAGAGAAAGATTGGATTGCATCATCAACCTAAGAAGTATATTTCAGTGAAGGCGAAATCAGAAACTTAGAATTTCTATGGAAGCAGTAGATGAATGTTGCGAGGTGGATCATGAAAGAAAAATCAAGTAATTTGGGTAGTTTGGGTGATTATCCTCCCCCCCTCCCTACCCATCTCCGTTTAAATACCATGCTTAGTTGGCAAGATTAAAACAATAAATGCTGACAGATTAAGAAAACTCTTAAAACTTACATCAACACCAAATATAAAAACGCCTTCAGCAGGAAGAGAGATATATGCAAAAATTTTAGGTCACCTAAAAAGTAATTGCGGGCAATTCTATTTAATAGCATCAATTACTAACCTAGAATAAATGGGAAGTAACATGCGTTAAATTACATCGATTTAAACTGTCAATGTATATAACTTAAACAAAAGAAACTTTTTGAGCTCATTGAGCAAGATTAGAACTTTTAACACTAACAGATTAACAAAACTGTAAAAAACTTACATCAATACCCAATATAACAGCACCTTCAGCTAGGAACAGAGTCATATGACTAGTAAGATTAAACGGAGCCGTTAGCCAATAACCAGGTGGTACATTAAGCTGCCCTCCACCTTTTCTAGCAATTGCCAATACTGCCTTCTCAAACGCCACCGTATTTACAGTAACACCATCACCAACCCCGCCAAAGTCCGTCAAGTTAAACGCCACATGCCGGAGCTTCGGAAGCTGCCTCGCCGGAAAAACCCGCCGGAAAATCAAGATTCCGGTAGTAGTAGAATCCATCTGCCACCAGAAAAGGGTTACTAAAAAGGCGATCCATAGCGCAGTGATAATGGCTTTGTGGGTTATGAAAACAGCCGGCGACCATCGACGGGGGTGGTGGAATTGTGTACATCGCCACCAAAACGGCGTTGTTATAGTCTCCACCATGTCCGAAAAACAAGACCCAGTTCTATGTCGGGATCTCAATCTTGTTTTATTAAAGAACAATGTACTAAGTGAAATATTAATTAGGTTCAAGAATGGGGAAGGTGAAGTGTAGTGGTCAGGATCAGTGGGATGGTTGGGTACTTGGGTAGGGTAGATGGGGATAGGTATAGTGGAATGAGTAAATTCAAAGGAAGAAGAAAGATGAAGAAGCCATAGTTTTGAAATTTTGATGGTTAATTAGTTTGATTAAGAGGGTGTTTACCCAAACAAAGGTTTTACGTTGAACATGGTATCACTTAGCCTGATCCGTTTGGGATTTTGCTTAATCTTTTTCACTATGCTTTCATAAACAAATCTACAGAACAATAATTGAAGTTAATTTAAAGATTTTATAGTTCCAAACACTAACCATGTAGTTTTGTATACAGGTTACCTAATAAATACTGTTGTAGAGTTTGAAACATATTATTATTATTATTATTATTATTATTATTATTATTATTATGTCGTTTTTATTAGTTGTTTAGACCACAATTTATCAAACTATTATTATTATTATTATTATTATTATTATTATTATTATCGTATTTCTTTATCCTTTGATTTCTATTATTACCTGTTGTATACAGCTTCAATTTTCTTAATTCTTTTTTAGTTTGTAATTGTTAATGTTTTTGTCTTCTGTATTTTCAATATGGTTTCTTCGTTACTGTTTTCTTATTCAACCTGTTGAGAATTATTTTCTTAATCAGAAGGTATATCGGAAACAACTTCTCTATCCAAAAAAAGTAGAGATAAGATCTACATATTGTCCTCTCCATACCCTAAATTATGAGAATACACTGAGTATATTGTTGTTATTATTATTATTGTTACCAAATAAATAATTTTATATAACTGCCAGTAATAAATTAAACTAGATTATCTTTATCTAAAGAAAATAAGACAGCCAACTTGCTACAATTAATTAGTTAAATTACTTTGATATAAGAAAAAAATTATTTATAATGTAGTGTATACTATATGTTAAATAGGAATAATTAAATATGAGAAAACTAAAATTGCTATTACAGGAAATTTAAATTACAAGTCAAAAGCTTAATTACTCCATTAGACTACAATGATAGTTTCGTTAAACACAATGAGGTGGTGTGATATGCATTTGTCAATCATAGGAAAATAGACAATAAAATATCATCACTCTAATGGTGTGAATCTTTTGTCAACAAACTGTTCTTAGCAATTTCGTAGTTCAAGAAACTTTGTTAAAATGACAAAGTTCAATAAATTATATAAATAGTGGACACCCTGAATGACCAAATCTACATCATTGTGCAAATTGCAAAATGGATATAAGAGTCAAATTTTGCTTTCTATATATTATAAGAGTCAAACATATGTAAATAATCAAGTTAACTACCAAATAACGTTACCTTAAAGGCTTAATTAAGTGGACATCTTCAAAATATTTCTCCACCTTATAAATTGATTTGTCCGTAAACATTACCTCTTATAGTCTTTGAATTCTGAAGTGACGTGCTTGAAGAAAGAAGCATTCTTATCGAGGATTGTGGTGAAATGAATGATTTCTCTATCTTAATTATAGATAGTGGGTTCAAGCTTTATGAATTGAATGCAGAAGAATTCTTATCGAGGATTGTGGTAGAATGAATATGATTCCTCAATCTTAATCAGAGCTCGGGGGATTAAGCTCTATGAATGGCAAAAGAATTCTTATCGAGAATTGTAGTAAGATGAATATGATCCCGAGCCACAATTTCAAGCTACAGAAATAGCAGAAGGATTTGTATCGAGGACTAAGGTCGGATGAATATGATCCATCTATCTTAATCAGAGATCACAGGTTCGAACTCTAAAAATGGCAGAGGATTATAGCGTGAAGAATATGATCCTTCTATCTTAACTAGAGGTTACGAGTTCGAGCTCTAGAAATGGTAGAAGGATTCCTATCGAGGATTGTGATGGTACAAACATGATCATTCTATCTTAATTAGAGGTCACAAGTCTGAGCTATAGGAATGACAAAACTGGTAGAAGAAAACTAAAGGTTAAGCTAGACAAGTCATACTAACATAACGGCAAAATCAAAGTAAATATCGGACACCGAATATAAAACTAAGAAAGGATAGTTTTTTAATTTTTTTTTTTTTGCGAGTTTATTAAAGGTTAATTAAGCTTAGACAAGTGATACTAACACACACACACACAAAAAAAAAAAAAAAAAGCAAGTGATAGCAACATAAAGGTTGTTGAGCAAGAACACGTACACATCTTTATTGTTTGATGTTGGTAGAATTGAGTTACAAAAACTCTAGTTCAAATGTACTGGTGGCTTTTGGATTTGCTTCTTGTTTAATTTTTGGTAAGAAATTTAATTAGCTAACTTATTTTTCCCTTTTAAAGCCAAGTTGCTTTTCAAGTACTTTTCGTTAAAATTATAAAATACCTAATTCTTTACAAATGTGAGATAGATATGATATTATGACCTTTGCCAATTTATTTCATACGTACACGTCGGAATAATAGTTAGACAAAGGAAAGAGTGAAAACTAAGAGAAGAATGTTTTAAAAATCAAAATTTACATTTTAATTTCTCAACGTGAGAATCGATTATGCAAATCATAATTTTTATAAATTCCACTACATTTATGATGGAATTCCTTGCAAGGCTCATTAATATGTGTGAGAAAATGATGGTAAAAATAGGAGACAAGATTTTAATTTTGCTAAAAAGGTCGAAGACATATAAGATTTATATTTAATTACTTTACGTCAATATAACAAAATATTAAACATGCTATAATATATTATTATTAAGTCACCGTCATTTTTACATTCTCTTGATAGCATTTGATTTAATTTATAGAAAATCTATTGGTGTGATTTCTTTTCAAAAGGTTAAATTAGAAATTTAGTAAGATTATTTTTTCATTAACATAGTTAAAAATTTTCTGTTTGTACTACAGAAAAATCAACAATACTATAGCTGTTGTTTTCTCTTATATTTTCTGGAAATAATTTAATAATTAAAAAAAAGCCAAACAATTTTTTTCTTAAATTGTAAAAACAAATTTAAGAAAAAAAAGATTTCTAACTCTTTCGTACGTATTAATTTCTCAAAGAAAAAGCTTCCCAACTCTTTTTTCTTTTGTTCTTTAAGTAAATAGCCAGTGGAACAGTAGAAATTAGATAACCACTCTAAAGGGTTGTTATTTAGAAATTAGACAATGTATCTTGAATATCAATTTTTTAGGATATAAATATAAAATTAAAATTTTTAGTTCAAAAGTTTCAGGACAAAATAAATAACGGCTAATTCTCAAAACCTTAAGAATTCGTTTTTGCGCTTCTCCCGGTGGAACATTATGTCACCAATCTGTAGCTGCATATCCTAACAAAGACAAAAACTAAACTTCTAACTCTGATTGGTCCATTTTGTGTTGCTCTGCTATGCTTCAATATCCATTTCACATTCTTAGATAAGCTTTATTGTCCTAATAAACAGATTGCCAAAAACATCACATTTCTCCTTTCAAATTACATAGTGCCTCTGTTTAGTCCATTTTTTCCATGGCTCTAGCCATTCATTCCACTGCATTTTCTAGCATCCCAATCAGGTCAGTACACTGAATTACAAATTTAGTTCTTGAGTATATTGTATTCTATAATTCTGTAATTCCATTTCTCAGTAATTCGAAGATTCTTTTAAATTGTGTAATCGTTGTATCTAAAAGCATAAACTATTACACATAACACTCTTTTTATTACTCAATTAAATTATGTCTCAACGCGCCGCCTCACCCGTGACTCTGATTCTTTTCATGAACAACCACGTGGAAATGCTTTTAGCTCTTTGGGCATCGGTCGTACCATATTGAATTATGTGACCGTCTCATATGAATACTTAAACTATTAGAGAGTGTACATTTTTAATTACTTAATTATATTATGTCTCGGTGGATTCTAATATTATCTTGATTCAGGGAGCTACCTACAAAAAATTTGTCAGGGAAATTTAAAACATGTTTATTATCTAAAAGAAGTCGATTGAATGCTGGAAAAGAGGTTTCAAGTGTTTGTGAACCACTCCCTCCAGATAGACCATTATGGTTTCCTGGAAGTTCACCTCCAGAATGGCTTGATGGCAGGTTACATTAAGTTTGTCCCTTTTATTTTTGCATTTTCCTTTTTCTAATTTTGTGATTTACAGATTTATGATTTGTTTTCTTGTTCTTAAATTGCAGTCTTCCTGGAGATTTTGGCTTTGACCCACTGGGATTAGGTACACAACATAAATGTCACTTTATATATATATATATATATATATATATATTAAAACTATGTGCAGATTATGAGAAAATTTGATGTAATTCTTAGAGAAAATGAGGAAGATCTTTGTTTAGATTCAAGTTTCACTACCTTAGGACTATTATAGTTACAGTTGAGTTGCCGTTCATTGGGGCCTTGGTCACTGGCTCCCTTATTATCAGGCGTGTGCCTGGACTCTCCAAAAATGCCGCTGTACTTATGTTGGATCTTTTAAAAGTGCATTACTTATGGAGGATCTGACACGCGTCCCACGATATTTTTAAAGAATTCGAGGAACATAGTTATCAGGTCATTCAACTTTCTTGACCTTTTGGTACATTGTCTTAGGACTTTGCAAAGACCTGTGTTTTTGGTAAACAGCTGCCCGGGCCTGGTCATTGCTACCCCTTTGTGAGGAGGCACTCTTCCTCTCAAAGTTAAGGGGCTATTTTGCCGAGTTCGAATTGACACTTTAGATTCAGATAGACTGTATCTTGTAAATTAGAAATACCTTTTTTTTTGTTAACCAACAACTGGATTTTTTTAATTAAACAATGTTTTCTTTTTCAGGGTCTGATCCAGAAACATTAAAATGGTTTGCTCAAGCTGAACTAATACACAGCAGATGGGCAATGTTAGCAGTAGCTGGTATTCTAATCCCAGAATGGCTAGAAAGTCTTGGATTTATTGACAACTTTTCATGGTATGATGCTGGTGAAAGAGAGTATTTTGCAGACTCCACAACTTTATTTGTTGTACAACTAGTCTTAATGGGCTGGGCCGAGGGCCGAAGATGGGCAGATATAATGAATCCAGGGTGTGTTGATATTGAACCAAAAGTGCCTCACAAGACGAAACCAAAACCAGATGTTGGATATCCTGGTGGATTATGGTTTGATCCTTTTATGTGGGGAAGAGGATCCCCTGAACCTGTTATGGTTTTGAGAACTAAGGAGATCAAGAATGGTCGACTCGCGATGTTAGCTTTTGTTGGATTTTGTTTCCAAGCTGTTTATACTGGACAAGGACCTATTGAGAATTTAATGTCACATCTTGCTGATCCTGGACATAACAACATATTCGCGGTACATAAATTTTCATCATCTTGACAAAGGGCAGCTAGATGCACAAGGCATCCCGCTTTCACGCAGGGTCTGTGGAAGGGCCGCACCTCAAGAGGTGTGATCCTAATGCAAGCATTAGTGGATGCTTCCACGACTCGAACCCGTGACTTATAGGTCAAAAGGAGACAACTTTACCGTTGCTCAAGGCTCCCCTTTATCATCATCTTGACAATTTTCAAGAAAGATTTTATAGAAATTTTAATGTGGTTTCTTCATCTTTTTAATATTCATCTTGTTCATCTTTGCAGGCTTTTGGATCCCGATGATGGTTTTATATTCAAGATAGAAGAGATTCAGAAATGATGATACTTACACCAACAATGTTAAAATGACTCCATTGTACCAAGAATTTCACCTATATGTTAATGCATTCATGTAAATGAAATATCAATCTTGACAATATTGCAGTTCTGTAGAGTTTCTGACCTTATACTGATTTCTGTTTTAGTCCAGAACACACAACTCAATGAATGGTTATCCAAGAATCAAGGAAATGCAAATACAGACCCTTAAATCAAAATCTAAACTAACATTGTATTTCAAACTAATGGGAGGAAGAACAAAGATTCCAATGTCGCAATGCCTAACCAACAAATTAATATAATGCATGAGTTACTATATACATAATGATAATTATGGAGAATTATTTGAATCTTTGAAGTACAGTAGTCAATCCCATAGTTTTGAAACATATGGTAGAAGTCATTCCAAAACATTTGGTACTCAAAGATGCAGCTTAATGGTTAATGAAGTGGGTGAATAGCATCGTAGACCAACATTCAAATCCTAACAAAGGCAAATAATGCATGATCTCTTTCGATTTGCTTTCAAATCCTAGCACAGGCAAAAAATGCTTTATGATCTCTTTCTTGCTTACGCATCACTAGGGTAAATTACCTGATACATGTGCCAGTGAAAGGTAATAGTTACTCGATAGATAGTCAAGTGTGCACAAGCCGCTGCTAATAATTACTCGATATAATAGTTAGGGTGCGCACAAGCTTGATAGAATAGTCAAGATGCGCGCAAGCTGAGACATCACTATTATTAAAAGGAAAGGTCATTCCAAGACATATGGGGTATATAGTGAAATCTGCCTAATTAATTAGTTCAGCGGAAAAGGCTCTACTACCATAGACAAGGTCAATTCAAGATTCACCTTTCTTTCCACCCAAAATTCTGAATCTGTTCTCTCAAACAACATTATGTGTCATCTAGGACTCACCCCCACCCCACCCCTGACACTAATATTTTTCAAAATTACAACATACACGTCAAACCGCACCCCC
>MCJB01017663.1:20526-54290 GCA_002018475.1 Nicotiana obtusifolia | reverse complement strand
CCCCCCCCAAGAAAAAATACACAGCATGACACATCATCATTCCATTGTCCAAAAAAAGACAAACCAATCAAGAAAATCAGCATACACCTTCCAAGAAAAGAAACAAAGAAATCCAATCTCTCAGGACAGCGGCTGATTGTTTCTCTAGGGGAAGGTGTCATGTCTAGTAACAAACATGGCCGCTGTTCCCCTCCTCCTTCCTCCTCTAGCAACCTCTCCCAAAAAACACCTTCTTTTTTACATCTCCATTTTCTTCCTCATTTTTCTATCTAATACACCATTTTCTTTCTCCATTTCAGAGGATGAGGCATTGATCAAGTTCAAAGAATCTTTAGAAAATACAACAGCTTTAGATTCAACTTGGCATAAGGGATCAAATCCTTGTGACAAGAACAAGAAATGGACTCGTGTTCAATGCGAAGGGAATGCGGTCGAAGGTCTCCTTTTAGGTGAAGCTGGTCTCTCAGGGGAAATTGATGTTGATCCATTGATTGCACTTCCAGGCCTGAGAGTTCTTGAACTTGCAAATAATTCATTTTCCGGAACGATTCCTGAATTTTTCTTGCTTGGTGCTCTTAAATCTCTTTATATAGATGGAAACCAATTTTCAGGAGAAATTCCTAAAGTTTTCTTCTCTAAAATGGGATCTCTTAAAAAAATTTGGTTTTCAAGAAACAAATTTTCAGGGCCAATTCCTGAATCTTTGGCCAACTTGAAATATTTGATGGAACTTCATCTTGAAAGTAATGAATTTTCAGGTCCTATTCCATCATTTTCACAGGCAGGTTTAACATCTATTGATCTGTCAAACAATAAATTGGAAGGTGAAATTCCTCAAAGCATGTCAAGATTTGGTGCAGACCCCTTTAAAGGGAATAATGAATTATGTGGGAAACAATTAGGGAAAGAATGCAACAAGGGAAAAGAGAATAATAATTTTCAAAGAGCACCAATGTCCAAGCTGAAATGGATAATTCTTGGTTTAGTAGTTAGTCTTCTGTTGATTACGATTCTTTTTAAGGCCAAGCGCAAGGAAGATCATTTCGACAAGCTTGGAAAAGAGAATCTTGACGAGGGGTTGCACGTTTCAAGCTCGAATAGGAAGAGCACGAGCATTCGTAGTAAGGGAGGTGATTCGGTGCATGGATCATCGCTAAGGGGAGCTGGATCTCAGAGGGGTAAGGCCATGGGCGATCTCGTGTTGGTAAACGAGGAAAAGGGAACGTTCGGATTGCCTGATTTGATGAAGGCAGCTGCAGAAGTCCTGGGGAACGGCGTATTAGGATCAGCTTATAAGGCAAAAATGGTTAATGGACTGTCTGTTGTGGTGAAGAGGTTGAGAGAGATGAATAAAATGAATAGGGATGTCTTTGATACAGAGATCAGGAAAATTAGCAAGTTAAGGCACAGGAATATATTGCAGTTATTGGCATATCATTACAGAAAAGAAGAGAAGTTGTTGGTGTCTGAATATGTTTCAAAAGGCAGCCTATTGTATCTATTACATGGTATGACAATATTTTTTTTCAGCTCCCATTTCAATTCACCTATTTCAATCTTTAAGGAGTGCAACTTCTTTTTTGACATTTGCATGAGTATATATATTTTAACGTTATGTGTTCATATCTACTATTTATTAAAATTTTAGAGTATTTGGAGGAGCCTTGGCGTAGTTGGTAAAGTTGCTGCCATGTGACCAGGAGGTCACGGGTTCGAGCCATGAAAATAGTCTCGTGCTGCATGAGTATATATATTTTAACGTTATGTGTTCATATACTATTTAGTAAAATTTTAGAGGATTTGGAGGGGAGCCTTGGCGTAGCTAGTAAAGTTGCTGCCATGTGACCAGGAGGTCACGGGGTCGAACCATGGAAGTAGTCTCTTGCATAAATGCAGGGTAAGGCTACGTACAATAGACCCTTGTGGTCCGGCACTTCCTCGGACCCCGCGCATAGCGGGAGCGTAAATTTATGTTTTGAGTCGAAAGTAATGGGTTCAGATGAACACAGTAATCTATACTTGTATCTGCCCCTGGATATACACTTTGTTCTTTACGTTAACTATCCTAATTTTGAACTTCCCCACGTACTTATCAGGTGATCGAGGGATATCACACGCTGAGCTAAATTGGCCGACACGCCTAAAAATCATCCACGGAGTTGCTAGTGGAATGAGTTTTCTTCATTCTGAATTTGCATCATATGTGGTGCCTCATGGAAACCTTAAGTCAAGCAACATTCTACTAACTGAAAAATATGAACCACTTCTCTCAGATTACGCCTTCTATCCGCTAATCAACAACACACAAACCGTTCAATGCCTTTTCGCTTATAAATCCCCAGAAGCCATACAAAATCAACAAATCTCTCCAAAGAGTGATGTCTATTGTCTTGGAATCATAATACTCGAGATCCTTACTGGCAAATTCCCCTCCCAATATCTAAACAATCAAAAGGGTGGAACTGATGTTGTGCAATGGGTGCAATCAGCAATAGCCGACAACAGAGAATCAGAATTGATTGACCAAGAGATAGCAAATGCAACAGATTCCATTGAACAAATGGTGAAGCTACTTCATGTAGGAGCTGCTTGCACTGTAAGCGATCCGGAAAAAAGGATTGACATGAAAGAAGCATCAAGGAGGATAGAAGAGATAAGTTTAATTTGATGGACATGAAATTTCCAAAAGGTGATAGGTTAGATCAGGAAGGCCAAAAAAAGAAGACAGACCATTGTGAAGGTTACACTTAGTTTCGTTATCGGCCAGAGCTCCTAGCCCTTTGATTCTGTTTTATCTCAGTCAAACTCCACACATCTGTCGATTCATTCTTCGCCACCTACTTGGTAGTAGAAACATACATACATATAGTATGTATATAGAGAAGGTACAAAAATGGAAGAGCACTCAAAGATTAGTCAGAAAGTGTTAAATGACTAAGTAGTGGAGGATTGAGAAGGGCTTATTTCACACAAATGTCACATTCTTTGTTCAACTTAGAGGAAAAAAGAAGACGGACAAAGTGGAGTTGAGGTTTATTTGACATTCCCTTTGGTGAATGCAAAGCTGTGTGGCCAAGCAAAAGGAGTTTACTTTATACAAGAACCAAAATGAGACTTCTAAATAGCCAAAACATGATATTTATGCATGAAGTTGCCTTGATTTTGCATGTTCATCTATTAAGCAATAGCTTATTCATTTAAGTAATAAGTTCTTCTAATTGTACATCTTCTGGTTTATTGTATAGTATGGTTTTCTTTTAGTTAAAAATGAGACTTGGATCTCAGGCTTAGATATCCAAACGTGCACCAACAGTGTGATTATCTCTGCATTGATCAATTTCGACATAGATTTTGAATATAACCTTCCTAACTACCCCATCTTCAGTTGCTACGAGCTCGCATTTAGTGCCGGAGACATCCTTTAATAAGAGATGTCATCCGAAACGGCTTCACAAAATGTTTTCCTTATAGATATGACGAGTAAATAATATTCCTTTAGAAAATCAATATTTATATATTCAGAAGGATAACATTGCTTGAAAATAATACATAATATATTAAAGTCTAAAAATCACTACATCGGACCTACTTACAAGTAGAATGGTGATTATAGGCCTACGCTATTTAAGCAAAATACTGCATACGCCACTGCGAACATCACACACTATCTAACATGCTTCAATCAGGAGAGCATCAGGTGTTAGTCACAAGATGATCTCTAGCTTTGAATTCTAAAACTGAAGTGAAGCATTCAGTAGAATATATAAATGAAAGGCTCTATATGTAATCCATCTCTTTCTATTTATTAATTTAAATTTATAAGTTAATCTAGTTCTTCTTAACTCCTAAACAACATAAGAAGTCTAAATGTACTCCTTCCATTTCATTTTGTTGGATGTACTGACAAAAACTCATATTGGTAGCTAAAAAGATTAAGAGCCTACATATAAGATATATGGATCTCTTAATGATGTGAGGCCTTTTGGGGAAAACTATGCGGGTTTGGTCCAAAGCGGACAATAACACACCACGTTAAGAGTATCTTTGAGTTGGTTTAGCCCAACAACTGGTATCAGAGTCCAGGTTCAGCGGGACGAGTTGAAATTGAATGGAACTTGTATGGTTGGACTCGTTTTCGAATGGGTGTTTGGGATTTGTGACTTTTGGTCGGGTTCGGGTTGACTTTTTGATAAAGATCGGAGCTTTATACTTTTTGGCTAGATTTGAGCCGTTTGGAGGTCGATTCACTCGGAAGAGATTTCTAGAGTATTAATTGGCTTGCTTGAGGTAAGTATTTTACCTAAACTTGATTGAGATACTAGTTGCCTGAGTTATTAGTGATGACTATGTGCTATGAGTGGCGCACATGTGATGGCAAAGTATAGTGCGAGGCTCGATTGGCTTACTCTTACGAGCTTGGAGATACGCACACGAAAAGAATGTAGTTACGGGTTACGGTGCCAAAAATACTCTAACGATGAAGGTGACACACAATGAATCTTAAAAATTAACTCGTGGTAATGGGCCACGTGGAACTGGTTCGCGGGGGAGACCCCGCGATCGTGATAGTGGGGCACGTGGAATTTAGTTCAAGGGGAAGATTGTCGGGTGTGCGAACAAAGTCCCACTTGGTGACCGAGAAAATTGGGAGCTTACATATGAGGTGTATGAGTTTCTTAATGGTGTGAGGCCTTTTGGGGAAAACCGTGTGAGCTTGGTCCAAAGCTGACACATTTAATGTGAGAAAATTGGGAGCTTACATATGAGGTGTATGAGTTTCTTAATGGTGTGAGGCCTTTTGGGGAAAACCGTGTGGGCTTGGTCCAAAGCGACACATTTAATGTGATCCTATTTGACTATGTACTTAGTTTAAGAAAAGAAAAATATTTTTTAAATTTGTGATATTAAATATGACATAAACTGCAAAAACTAGCCTTTCATATGTGAATTTTCGTTAAATTTTTCCCCCACAGGTTTTGCTAAATCGAACGAATATTTTAAATAGTTGATAGAGATCAAACGTATTCACTTTTAGCAAATTTAGGGTTATAATTATGAGATTATTTTAGATTAGACCTCTAGATAAAGGACCATTTTTTGTCATTTTCTTGGAAAAACTTTCAATTATCTCTTTATCATGTTAGTCAATAGAATTTGTTATTTTTAATTAAAAGGGCATTTATAATTTCGAACAACCAGCAAGAGGAAGCAGACACGGTACACAGACCAGCTCCATAGTAAACGCTGAGAAAAAAGATGTCTTCAGATTCAACTGAGCCTACATCTTCCAAAATTGTAGCAAAGCTAAACTTGAAGCCACACCCAGAAGGCGGATTTTACTCTGAAACATTCAGAGACTTCTCTGTTATTCTCTCCACATCTCACCTTCCACCTACTTGTAAGTCTTTTGTTTATAAAGTTCTTTACTTTTTTGATTTGTGGCTCGTTCTGTATAAAGTTCTTTACTTTTTGATTTTTTGGGTCTTTCTGTGTAAAGTTCTTTAGTTTTTGATTTGTGAGTCTTGAATCTTTGTAACTGTCAGCTGTCTTGATCCTTCCAATTAAGCAGCGGATTTTTGGATATTTGTCTGTTTCTCTTCCACGTGTGGCTTTTTGGATAAATAGGTTATGGGGTTTTACTACAATAATAACAACAACATAACCCAGTGTGGTCCCACAAGTGGGGTCTGGGCAGGGTAGGGTAGGCAGACCTTACCCTAAAGAGGCTGTTTTCAATGTTATGGGATTTTACTATGTCCAGTGGAAGAGAAGTTTAATTACAAATGTCCACTGAAGAGATGATGGTTTTAGTAGCACATGATTGAGGATAAAATGAGAGAAGGTCGCTTGAGATCCGTAGGTGTGAAGCCATGGTGAGTCAAGGTGTTAAAAGGGGACGAGGTAAACTAAAATCATATCGGAGGAAGTTGTCTTGAAAGACCTATAATCTCTTGATCTAAATCTTTCTCCATTTTCTCCACCAAAGGATAACGATTCCAAGGAACTCGATGCACAAAGGAAAAAGAGGGAGGAAGGTAAAATCATGTGTGGAGGCCACATTCTCAATGCACTTTTGGATCACCTTGACGATCTGTACATTGTCGAACCTATTGGAAAAACATATGAATGTAGGACACAGAAGATTAAGGCTTGAAACACCTTATAAACACTTTCCCTCTCATTTGCGAGATTGCTATGGGATTGAATGCAAATAGCTTTTGTGGATATGATAAGCCTCCTGAATTTCTAAACTAAGCGAATAGTGGAGAAATTTTGGTTAGGAGAACAAGAATAGCAACTTGATCTTTTAACTGTAAAAACTTGGACAAGAAAGATAGTTTGAGAATAGTTGTATGGAAGAATGTTGAGCCATTCTGCATACTGGATGTATTACTGAATTTAACTCCATTCAGAAGTTTAATGAATGACAGCTGTCTCTTTTGATAAATTATTGGGTGCACTAGACAGCCTTTTCTCGTCAATGAAGTTTTGATTAAAGTGTTCTGCATCCACTAGACAATAACAAAATATCAGTTGGTTAACTTGCAAAAAAGAAGGTGCACTGACCTTTTCTCGAAAAACATTAGCTTGCAAAGAAGTCTTAAGAACTGGAGTAAACTTTGGTGATTCCTTCAACTTCAATGCTCGTGGTGTTTTGCCACTAATTGGAGCATTCCATTGTCTTGAGCACTTAAAATATTTTGTCAAGATGATGGAATTCTGTTTTCTGTTCTTAAGTTCTGACTGGTTTCTCAAGTGTAATATGAGTATCATTTACCTCACAAGTCATAACAGAGAATACTGGTTGAAATTGTCATTCTCAAATTGGTTTGTTTTTCGCTGATCTTTCTAATTATGCCTTTGCAGATAAGGTTGATCGACCTATCAGTACATGCATTTACTTCTTGTTGCCTTCTGGAAGTTCGTCTCACCTTCACCGGATACCATGTGCAGAAACATGGCATTTTTATATGGGAGAGCCAATTACGGTAACTACTCATACACTATAGTGAATGATCTTTCCTGCTTTGTGTTAATGTGTGAACTGGAAATGATTTGGCTGGCATGACTCAAACACAAGTGTTAAGCAAACTTTAAAGAACTGTAAGGGTCATCATATTTCCTACCATTTGGCTGCTCTGAATATTAATGACATAATCGATTTGCGCTAGCAAGGGACCATATGACATGAAACAGTTCTAATTGCAGTTAGTTCATTGCAATTCAAACATAGCTTTTTTCTTTCCATGCGACCATGCCTCATCATCTCACCTTGATTGAACACCACTTGGCCACATCTCAGCAATGGTGGATTTGATGTACCCTTTGGCCTATGGGTTCATGTGAACCCATATTCCTAACACGGATTTTATTTGAAGATAAGTATTTTCTTCTTTTTTGGTTGTTTGCCATTTCCAATATTTGTGATATTCTCAATTAGATAAGAACAACGAAAGTTAGCGCCCGATTTACCAATCAACGGAACTGCACCTGAAAAGTGGATATTGTCCCTTGATATATTTGAACAACAAGGAAAAAAGCTAAATTGGATTGAAGACAAGATATTCCGTTAACAATCCATTATGCAAGGACTATGATTTCATTAGAATCTCCTAATGAAATTATTAATCTCAAGATTTAATCCTGGATATCATAACAATCCGTTTATACACCCAATAGAGGCTCTAAAGAACGACTTCCTTCTTAAACACCCACACCCTCTCTTGATAGGTCTAATAACCATGGTCCAAAGATGCAGACTTTAGTTTTGGAAGATCAAATGATCAATTGAATGAAGCATTTTTCGAAGATTTAATCCCACTACAGTTTTTCTAGGATGCAAGATACATAAAAACTAAATTCTAGGCAATAAAGGTATGAATTCCAAAAAGATACTGTGGCAAAACGACAATCCTTGCTTGAAGGCCAACATTCCTTGGCTAAACCCAAAAATGCCAAAATGAAATATTTAGTGATACTAATCCCGATATAAAATTTAGGTTTGTATTTTTCCCATATTTGGTTATGGGTAATAGCTAATGGTGGGATAAATTTTATACCAAAATAGTGGGATGAGCTATCTCATATGAGATAGCTAATCCCATGGGATATCCTTGTTTATCCCACATGGTAACCAAATGATTATCAAAACTTGTAATGTTTAGTTTTATGGGCAATAATAAATTACAAAAGTTACTGAAGTTGCCCAAATGTGGTAAATTACTGTTGTAGTTTCCATATGAAAATTAGAAAAAGTGGTTTTCACCAGTTTTCACAATTTTCACTTTCCACTCACAGAAATTCAAAATTTGTACTAAGTAAATTTTTTACGTTCCACTCCAAACTATGTTTTTTCAAATTTTACTTTTTTATTATTTATGTAAAACGCCCACTAAGTAACCATGAAATTGCAGTCAGATAATCATAATTGTACCAAGTTGGGTACAATGATTTCCCTCTTTTGTATTTCTTTTCACTTCTCTTGTCTTCTGCAAAAGGAAATCAACATCAATCACTCAATAAATAGAAGGAATGACTATTCGGATGACAATTTCGACATTCCCAAAATTAAAAGGGATTAATGAACCAGTCCTTTGGAAATTCTTTTTACATTTTCACATGAAACCTTTTACTTTTCCCATGATGAATAAGATATTTTTCTCGAAAAATTATTAAAATGAGAGAAAAAAAATTAAGATGTTAAGTAATTTATTTATCTAGCCAATTAAGGAGAGTACGAGTATGAGTTTTACTTCTACTTTTATGCACTGATGTGGTCGTTTAAATATGGCAACCTGAATAAATCATAAACAATGGAACTAATTACTTGAAAATAACAGCTTAAATTACTACACATGTAACCATAACATTAATTTACGAATTGTTGTGGTTACTTATTTCCGATCTAGGGCCTACTGAATTCAATAAACAATAACTTATATTCAGATTTTGAGCTAATTAAAATATAACGTTTTTGTGTTGAATGATGGTAACTACAACATTAGTTTATGATATATTAGCAGCCTTCAATAATGTATTATTAAAATAGCAAATACTGCTGTAAATTTTATAGTGGAGTAACAAAATATCCCTACATGACAAACTTTTACTCTTCGCATAGCAAAATTTTATAGTGGATTAACAAATTTTACATTTTCCCATGACAAACTTTTACTCTTCCTAGAATGAAAGTAGATAGGTTAATTTGACATATTTTTCCATGATAAATATCTTTTTAGTCTACTGTAAATTGTAGTGTTTCTCTAAGACGCTCACGGTCTCGGCAGTTAAGCATGTAAAGCAACGAGTTAAGTAGGTAACTAAATTTTTGCATTTTCTCGCAAGACCTCCACTTTCAAACGCTTTGATTGTTGTAGTAATTACTCTCTCTTAATATTACTCAGAACAACAAATTGAGGTAACGCTGCCAAAAATGTGAAATTAAGCCGTTAGGGTTTACAAAAGCGGTAAAAAAAGGGGAACAACATATTACACTCTTTCCTTTATATGAAACATCGTTTATGTCATTCAATTCATGATATTAGTAATGTCTTATGATTGCTTGCCCTTGTATCTCTTTGAGATTGATTGTCCCCGTGCTCCTTTTGAATGACCACATTGTTTGCAGTTGGCACAAACTTCTTTTTGGACTTAAAATCCGAAGGATAACAAATTATTTAGTAGCAATTTTCTCTAGTATAACCTTCTTTATATGATGGTGATCACATTGCAACATAGGTCCTCTTTTTAGGTTTTCAATTGCTTCCTTTGGCGGTGTATATTGTTATTGGCAACTCTTAGACTTTGATGTCCTCACCGCGAGTAAGAGTCCGTTTGGTCAAGCTGCCAAAAACTGCTTATTTTAAAAAGTGCTTTTGTTCAAAAGTGCTCTTTGAAAAAGTACTTTTGCAAAATAGCGATATGTGTTTGGCCAATTTGTTTGAGTAGTGTTTTTTTAAGCTCATTGTGTTTGGCCAATCTTTTGAAAGGTACTTTTTAAGTATCAAATTACGAAAAAGAACAGTAAAGGTTCAATTTGCAATTAGTATTATTTAGAAAAGAAAAATAAATTTGAATATTCATCATATAAGAATTCAATTAAAATATAAAACATAAAATAAAATAAAAATTAAAAATTCCAGTCAATATAAAATATAGTTATTCCAAGCAATAACATTGAGTGTTTGGATTACTTATAATTTACATGATAGTTTAATTATGTCAAAATACATCATTCAATATAAATTTAAGATCTACTCCTATAAATAGGAGAAAGAGAATAAAAATTTGATTAAAATAAAAAAGAGAAGAAAGGTATAGTAGAATTAAGAAGAAAAGGAAATGACAAATGTTAAATTAATGAGGGATGATTTGGAAAATATAAATTTATTGTAAGGTTATTTTTGTCTTGAACAAATTAATTTTCCGCTTCTGCTTCTTGGAACTAGAATTGTAGCGTCATCCAAAAGCAAAAAAACTGCTTTTGCTGCTACTCAAAAATACTTTTTTATTTTGGCCAAACACCTTAAATTTTCCAAAAAGTACTTTTTGACAAAATAATACTTTTGGCCTCCCAGAAGCTTGGCTAAACTGGCTCTAAGATTGTCTCTTGGGGGCATGGCTATATGAGTCATTTAGTCCTATGAGGAATTGAAATTGCAAAATGCTTCAGGAACAGTGTAGATTTCACTGTTTTCCAAAAACAAAAGTGTGTCAACGGTGTCATGTTAGTCCAGAAAGATGCTATGGACAAGCCCCATCCATTTCGAAAAATTAGGGGGGGGGGTATGTTTAGGTTTTGGTTTGTATTATTTGTTAACAAGCGTTGATTTCAGGATTTGTTTAAAATAGTTGATCCTCAACCTCTCTGATTTTCCTGGTATGATCCGTTAAGCAAATGTTGATTTAAAAGCATCTGAACATGTTTAAAGTAGTCGACCCCTAAACTTTCTGGCTTTGCAGATACCATAGGTTCATCATCAAACAGACCAGCTAGGGCACGTCAAGCTAGATATAATATTCCCCTTCCGGTCAGGCAAGGGTCTCAGAGAGGGAAATGATAATCGAAGAGTTAAAGCGTTGGGATAAAATCGAGGCTACCTATTGCTTGACTATCAATAACTTAATTGCCGAATGCGATGATTCAAAGACTATACTGATAGAGAGCATGATGAAAAGAAATTGTGCTATCTAATATGAAATTTAGGTTCGTCTATAGCTTAACGAGGCTTTGAAGTATCAAATGCTGCCTGTAGATTTAGCCTACCGCTGAGGAGAACGTTTGGTGGATAGGGACCACACTATTCAAGCCATGTACAATCAAGTGTCTAAAACTACAAAATATATCGTGCTGTTCCTCATGGATTGTCACGCTCTTTCTATTGAGCAGATTTTGGAAATGATTGCCGTTGACATGTATCAAATGTGATGCATTCTCAGAGGTGACACACCTCCAGAGTCACAAGGGGGAACTTAGTTGGAGCCCTCTAACTAGGGTTATGGATCGGGAAATGACTAACTGATGTAGCATTTTGGATCAGTTTGGGCATTTGTGTAATGTACCGTCCTTTTTGCTTAGACTTCTCAAAAGCCAATAGGAGGTACTATTTTGGTTATGATTAGGTCAAGCTTGTTCAAACTCGTGCCTCGTTCAGGCATGTTAGGATTATCACGTCATGTCCTACTTTCTTCTATAGTTCTATCAAAGCTTTGGATAATACGGGATACATAAAAGTATCAAAGCAGATGTAGTGATAGAACTCAGTCTGTTTTAAAGATTTTGATAGAATTACAGAAGAAAGTAGTACATGACGTGATAATCATAGCGTGCCCGGACGAGGTACGAGTTTGAACAAGCTTGACCTAATCACAACCCAAAATGGAATCACCTATTGACTTTTACTAAGTCTAAGCAAAAAAGGGCGGTACACTATACAAACACCCAAACTGATCCAAACATTACTGCTAGATCAGTTTGTCATTTCTTGATCCATGACCCTAGTTAGAGGGCTCCGACTGAGTTCCCCATTGTGACTTTGCAAGTACATCGCCTATGAGAATGCATCGCATTCGGTACAGGTCAACGACAATCATTTCCAGAATCTGCTCAATTGAAAGAGAGTGACAATCCATGTGGGGCCGCACGACATATTTTGCAGTTCTAGACACTTGATTGTACATGACTTGAATAGTGCAGTCCCTATCCACCAAACGCTATCCTCGGCGGTAGGCGAAATCTACAGCTAGCATTTGACACTTCAAAGCCTCATCGAGCTGCAGACAAACCTGTATTTCAGAGTAGATAGAACAGTTTCTTTTCATCATGCTCTCTATCAGTGCAGTCTTTGCATCATCACGTTTGGCAGTTAAGTTATTGATAATCGAGCGATAGGCAGCCTCGACTTTATCTCAATGCTTTAGCTCTTCGATAATCATTTCCCACTCTGACGGTTCTTGCCCGGCCGGAAGAGGAACGTTTTCTTTAGCTTGATGTGTCCGAGCTGGTTTGTTCGATGATGAAGCCATGGTATCTGCAAAACCAGAAAGTTTAGGGATCGACTACTTTAAACACGTCCTGATGCATTTAAATCAACGTTTGTTTAACAGATGATACCAAGAAAATCAGAGAGGTTAGGGATCAACTACTTTAAAAATGTCCTAATATCTTTAAATCAACGCTTGTTTAACCGAGAATACCAACCTAAATGTATGCGCCCCATTTTCGGAATCGAACAGGGCTTGTCCATAGCATTTTTTGGACTAACATGACACTTTCTTTTGGAAAACAGTGAAATCTACACGGTTTCTTAAGCATTTTCAGTCTCAGAGGCATTTCAATTCCTCATGGAACTTAATGACTCATACAACCATGCCCTTGGAAGATAGATCTTACTCGCAATGAGGACATCAAAGTAAGAATTGCCAATGGCAATATACACTGCGAAGCAATTTGAAACCTAAAAAGAGGATCTATATTACAATGTGATCATCGTCACATAAAAAGGTCACACTAGAGAGAATTGCTACTACATAATTTGTTATCCTTAAAATTTAAGTCCAAGAAGGAGTTTGTGTCAGCTGCAAACAATGTGGCCATTCAAGAAGAGCACAGGGACAATTTCAAAAAGATACAGGGGTAAGTAATCATAAGATATTACTAGTATCTTGGATTGAATGAAATAAACAATGTTTCATCTAAAGGAAAGAGTGTAATATGCTGCTCCATACCTTTTCTTACCGCCTTTGTAAACCCTAATGGCTGAATTTTAAATTTTTGGTGGCGTTATCTCAAATTTATGGTTCTCAGCAATATTAAGAGAGAGTAATTATTGCAACATTCGTAATTGGAGGCCTTGCGAGAAAATTTGAAAATTCAGTTACCTCGTAGCTTTGCCTGCCGAGTCGTGAGTGCCTTAAAGAGACATTACAATTTGCAGTGAACTAAAAAGATATTTTACCATGGGCAAATATATCAAATCAACCCATTTGCTTTCATTCTGGGAAGAGATAAATTTGTATTTTTTTACACAACTATATAATTTGATCATGGGAAGAGTAAAAGTTTGTCGTATGTGGATATTTTGTCACCTCACTATAAAATTTACTGCAGTATTTGCCATTTTAATAATATGTTACTGAAGGCGTCTATCGTAAACTAATGTTGTAGTTACCATTATTCAACACAAAATCGTAACAATTTTATTAGCTTAAAACTTGAACATAAGATATTGTTTATTGAATTCAACATGCCGTAGATCGTAAATTACAATAGTAATAAGTAACCACAACAATTCGTAAATTAATATTGTGGTTACATGTGTAGTAATTTAAGCTATTATTTTTCAGGTATTTAGTTTAAGGCTGTATTGTGGTCCGGGCCTGGGCCTAAATGGGCCAAACGGGACTGGGCCAAACGGGCCTGGGCTGAGGCGGTCCCGGGTCAAACAGTCCCGGGCCTAACGGGCCAAATGAGTGGAACCGGCCCACTACCGTCCTAAGCCCACATGGTTCCGGGCTAAATGGGCCGGGCCCGCGGGCCCAACGGGTCTAAACGGGCTTTTTCGTTCCGAACTATTTTTTTTAATTTTTTTTTATCTAGGGAAATTTCTTGTAAACTATATATGCATATACTAATATAAATTGCTTATATATATCTATATAAATATATATTGTAAATATTGCCTTATATCTAAAAGCATGCCACGACTCACCGGTTGGGGGTCATCATGGAGGAAATCGAACGGCGGCTAAGGTTCTTGAATGTGGTTACTATTGGCCTTCAATCTATCATGATACCAATCAAATGGTCAAGGCTTGTGATCAATGTCAAAGAAAAAACGAACAAAAAAAAAAAGAATAAGAAAAAAGGAACGAACCGAAAAGGCATTTGCGGCCCGCAAAATCGGAATGCGGTCCGCATTTTGGCTGCATAACTAAACCCTTCTTCAGGCTGAAGACGATGATGAAATGCGGTGACATTTGCGATCGCATAATTAATATGCGGACCGCATAATCACCGCAAACCGAAACAGACCACCAAGTTACAATCTTGCTATCTGCGGTTGTTTTGCGATCGCGTTTGCCACTTTGCGGTGGAGTTTGCGATCGCATTTGTTATTTTGTTTTGTGTGTATGCAAGTCAATTCTGCGATGGTTATGCGGTTCGCATAGTTGTTATGCGATCGCATAACGAGGTCCAGTACTGCACAATCAAGATTGCACCAAGTGTGCGGTCCGCATAGTGGTTATGCGACCGCAAAACATGTCGCAATTGTTTTTACTTTTTCTTTGAATTCTTCTGTTTTCTTGTATATATTGTATATATATATTGCCTTATATATATGTGTGTGTATATATATATATTGTATATATTGTATATATGTATTAGATATATAATATATATATTATATCATATTTAAACACAAAATAAATTGCAAAGAAATATTCAAGGGAATGTCTTATAATTTTTATTATTACGACATTAACAAAAAATGGCAATATCTTTCTTAGTCTTCCTCCTCCCAATGGAATGAGCACAACAAGGTACTAATACCACCATTAAAAGGAAAAAAAACTAAGGAAGATGTGCCAAAATACAAGTTACATATTAGTCTATGTATTATCTCTAACAAATCTCATAAATCCTTCAAGGTCCGGAGGAATTTTTGTTGGTGGTGATGGAAAAGAAGCTTGTTCATCACTGCTTCCGGGCGAAGCAGCATTCTGCCCAAGTTCCGCTAGCATTTCTTCATAAGCTTCGTCTATCTCCGGTTGTAATTCTACAAGTCCAAAATTTCTTCTTTCCGAACGGATCCAATCTCTGAAGAGTACTGATTTTTCCAAGCTTTCCCTCATAGACGCTCTATGATCACCGATTTGAAGTCTCGCTTGACTGAAAGCGCTCTCCGATGCCACTGTTGAAGCTTGAGCACTTAAAATATCTCGAGCCATCCTTGAAAGAACCGGATAGTGTTTTTGTTTGTCCTTCCACCATTCCAAAACATCGAAGGAGCCGTCGGGATTCTTTGATTCAAGTCCCTGCGACAAATAAACTTGAAGCTCATTTAGTTGTGAACTATCACCAATATTATCACCTTGAGAACCCTTGAACTCCGTCCAAGCACTAAGGGCTTTTAGGCCTGCGGTTCTTTTAGATGATTGCAAACTAGACGAAGTAGGAGTTGGAATATTTGGTCTAGCATGATCTAAGGCAAGTTGATAAGCATTATAAATTGTTTGAGCATTTATTTTAATTGAGGCTTTTGCATCTCCAAGTGTAGCAAGTTCCTCAGCTGAAAGTGATAAAGCGTTATAAATTTTTGAATACCAAAAGTGAGGACCTCCTAATTTCATTGTAGGATTTAACACTGTAGCAACACCAAAAATAGGGAGGATAGGGAAAAAATATTTTTTAAACTTAGCTTTCATAAAATTAATAGCTTGTTGATAAATTACCCCCACCCTCTGAAAATTGAGTAAATAAATCTGCAAGTGCTGCAATATAAACTAAACAGTTAGAAATAGCAGGATAATATTGCCCAGATAATTCATTTGTAGCAGCATGAAATTGTTCTAAAAAGTCTACAAGCATTTTAACATTAGTCCAATCTTGATTTGTACGGTGCTCATCATCATCATCATCATCCTCACCTACACGAGCATTATACGTTGCGCTTATTGGGTTTCTATATTCATATGCAACAACTAAACTTTCATACATGTAATTCCATCTAGTCGGACTAGGTTTAGGAACCTTTCTTTCTCTAAGTCCAAATTCATCACATTTTTTAAAATAGTCTCTAAGTCTACTTCTACGGTTTGAATAAAAAAGCCAATTAAGAGCCATTTTAATCTTTTCAATTTCTACATTTAAAACTTTCATACCATCACCGACGATTAAATGGTAAATATGACAAATACATCTAACATGAAAAATATTACTAAATGCAGGATTTAGTGTACTTGTAAGCAAGCCTATAGCATTAGTGTTACTAGAAGCATTATTCATTGAAACTGACATTATTTTATCTCTAATGCAAAAATATCTACAAATATCTGCAACTGTGTTAGCAATAAACTTACCTGTGTGGCGTGAATTAATTATTCTATAAGCAATAATGCGCTTTTGCGTTATCCACTCCTCATCTATCCAATGACTTGTAATAGTTAGATAATCACAGTCATTAACACTTCTACCAATATCAGTAGTAATAGCAATGCGACAATCTATATGAGTAAATAAATAGCGCAAATATTGTTCATATTCATGTTTATATTTATAAATATCGCTCTTTACGGTTGCGCGAGGCCATCCTTTATAAGTAGGATTATAAACTCTTCTAATATAATGCACAAAATGAGGGCTAGAAGGAAAATTATAGGGTAAGCACATAACAGTTACCATTTTTGCCAATTCTTCACGATCTTTATTTGGATCGTAATATAAAATGCCAACGGTAATAGTGTTAATTCCCGGTCGAACTAGATTTGAACCTGTACTAGGGTGAACCGTAGTATCTATACTTGTCCCCTCTTCCGCAGCTTTCATTTGTAAATATCTAGCTTTATCTCTAGGGTGTTTCAATATGTGCCTAGTCAAACTAACCGTACCGCTGCGGTTGCCAGTAAATTTATGAGCCATCAAAGACCCACAAGTTTTACACTTAGCCTTATTTTGTTCTCTTAGTTGAGTAAAAAAGTGCCAAACAAGAGATGTTTCGGGCCGTTTAGAAGGTTTTCTATTAAACGTAGGGGTTACTACAGGAGGGTCAGGCGGGGCATCAGTTGAGTTATTAACAGGATTAGTAGGTGTATCATCTAAATCCGTCTGCGTTTCATCTAAATCATCATCTTCCTCATCATTTTCAAAGATAGTTTGATTAGGATAAAGAGCATTCATAACTTCTTCATCTAATTGTTGACCTAGTGCAACATATGGCAAAATTGACTATCGGAAAATTGAAAACAAGGGTTATCACTATCAAGAATAATAGGTGGAGGCGGACGGGTAACAGGGGGAGTAGTAGTAGCTTGGCGACTAGATTCACCAATTTTAGATTTTCCTTTATCCTTACCACCAAATATTTTTTTTCAAAGAATAGTCCATATGAATTATAATTATACTAAATAAAACAAACAAAACTATAATAATTAAACTTAAGAGTTGGAACGAGTTTACCGAAATGACGAACAACTTTTTGAAAATTGAATATCGTTGAAGACTTGAAGACTTGAATACTTCAATTTCACCAACTTCACAATTTTTCACGAAATTGCAATAATAAAGTAAGCAATTATGGAAGAAAATTAGAGAGAGATATGATGAATTTGTGAGTAAAAATGAAAGAATGAGGGGGTATTTATAGTTGAGAATATGGAAAAAGTGTATTTATAAAAAGTTTGGGGTTAAAACAAAGTTTTGGGGCCTGCCATTAATTAATTTTATTTTTTTAAATATAGCCGTTGGGCCCGGCCCAGGCCCGCCTGACGGTCCCGGGCTCACGGGCTATTTGGTCCGGACCGGCCCGCGGTGGGCTTTTGCACCACTAGGGACCGGCCCATTTGAACCGGCTCATTTGGCCCGTTTGGCCCGCGGGCCCGGACCACAATACAGCCTTAATTTAGTTCCATTATTTTTGATTTATTTAGGTGGTCACTTCTAAACGACCACGTCAGTGTATAGAAGTAAAACTCGTACTCTTCTTAATTGGCTAGATAAATAAGTTACTTAATATTTTCCTCTCGTTTTAATAGTTTTTCGAAAAAAATATCTGATTCATTCTGGAAAGAGTAAAATGTTTCCATGGGAAATGTAGAAAAGAATTTCCAAACGGCTGGTTCATTAATCTCTTTTAATTTTGGGGATGTCGAAGCTTTCATCCGAGAAGTCATTCCTTCTATTTGTTGAGTGACTGATGTCGATCTCCCTTTGCAGAAGCCAAGAAAAGTGAAAAGAAAACAGAAGATGGAAATTACTGTACCCAACTTGGTGCAATTATGATTATCTGACTGCAGTTTTATGGTTATTTAGTGGGCGTTTTACATAAAAAAGTGAAATCTGAAAACAAAGTAGTTTGGAGTGGATAGTGAATTTCACTTAGTAAATTTTTGATTTTTCGTGAAAATTGTGAAAACCACTCTTTCTAATTTTCATATGGAAACTGCAGCAGAATTTACCACATTTAGGCAGCTTCAGTAACTTTTATAACTTATTACTGCCCATAAATTAAACACAGTGTTAGTAATATCGTTTGGTTACCGTGTGGATATCACATGGGATTAGCTACCCCAGCTTCTATGAGATAGTTCATCCCACTATTTTGGTATAAAATTTATTACACCATTAGCTATTATCCATAACCAAATACGGGATAATACAAACTCATATTTTATACCGGGATTAGTATCACTAAATATTTTGTTCTTTTTGGCTTTAAAGCAAGGAGTGTTGGCCTTTAGTTAGACAAGGATTGTCGTTTCGCCACCGTATGTTTTTTAAATTTATTCCTTTATTGCCTAGAATATAGTTTTTATGTGTGTTGCATTTATTATGCGAAAAAACTCTTTGTTGAAAGCGTGTGAATACTATACCAAGCTAAGAGAGAATAAATATCATTGAAAAGGAAATTGTTTTCTTCTTCCGTTTATTTTAAGTTGAAATTCTTCTCAAAGTAGGATCACGTTTAAGGATGTCTAGCGCCGTATTGACCACTGTCGAATGCAAGTTTGATCTATCAGCTGTGACAGTTAAACATGCTCTGTAAGACTTCAAGATTAACACTTCCAACAGGAGGAGAATCCACTGCCTGCCCCCGGAGAATATATATATATGTGTGTGTATGTGTGGTGAAAAAGTACAAAATATTCAATAAAAATCTGAATCCATAATTTAAAAAAAAAGAAGAGTTATTGCTAAGATTTTTAAAGGTTGAACCCATCAAATTTAGAGGTTGGATCCGCCTCTGCATCTAGTTATCATATCTGGTCTGGAACTCTTGTTTCTTATTTTGGATCTTCATAACCGGATAATAGAAACATTTTATATTCCCAGTTAAGAGTATGCATTGCTTATTCACTAATATTTTCCTAGAAAATAAAATAGCTTTACACAATGATTATTTTACACAATGATGACATTTTCTGTGTTTTCAGGTAATGGAACTAAATGAGACTGATGGCAAGGTAAAGTTAACTTGCATCGGACCCGATCTGCTTGCAGCTGATCAACTGGTGCAATATACAGTACCTCCAAACGTATGGTTTGGCGCATTTCCCACGAGGGACTTCAGCATTTCTGCTGACATGAAAGTAACGAAAGCGCCTGCCAGAGATGCTGAGAAGCACTTCTCTTTAGTTGGATGCACCTGTGCTCCAGCATTCCAGTTTGAAGATTTTGAACTGGCGAAACGTTCTGAGCTTGTTTCGCGTTTTCCTGCTCATGAATCCCTTGTCTCTTTGCTCACCTTCCCCGAGTGAACATGCTTAATCTTTTGTTTCTTTCTCTAGTTTCTTTAAAAGATCTGTACTTATATTGTCTCCATCATATTTGTGCAACCTGGGACTTGGAAACAGTTGCTCATTTCCTGTCTCATCTTAGTATTCAAGCTATTGGTGGGTAATTTGATCCGAGTGGCAATAAACGATGATCAGTGTGCTATTTTGTTGAATAATTTCCTTTTTCAGCATTGTTAACTGGCAAGGGAAGCCTTGGCGTACCTGGTAAAGTTGTCATGTGACCAAGATGTCACGGGTTCAAGCAGCTTCTTGCAGAAATGCAAGGTATCTCTGTTACAATAGACCCTTGTGGTCCTGCCCTTTCCTGGACTGCGTGCATAGCGGTAACTTAATGTACTGGGCTGGAAAAAAAAATTGAACCACTTCTCTCCCTCCCCCCTCAAAACCCACAATAGAAGTAGGAAAAAGCAAGGCATGTTTCGACGATCAGCGATAAATAAATAAGGATAGTGAGTGAAAGGAAAAATAAAGGGAAAAGGACTAAATTTACCGCCAAACTTTAAGAAAGGATTTAGATATACCCTCTATTAATAGTTAGATCAATAAATAACTTTAGATGTAAAGAAAAGATGTACTCCGTATATTTTTTAATTTTATTTTAATAATATCCAGTAAAATTTAGACGTTGTACTAAACATGGTTTTCTATTAGTTCCACGCACGTTGCCTTGAGGATTATCACTATTTTGAGAAACATTAAATTATCGAATCTATAAAGTGTCTCCTATTCAAGTTCCGAAATAGTTTTGTTAATCCCCTTAACCAAGTTGTTACTAGCTAGTACCTAAGATCAGAGTGCGGAAATTGAACTTTGCCTTTAGTCAACCACTAGAGACCCTTTTTTTTTTTCTTTTTTTTTCTTTTTTTTAAATTTATTACAATGAAGAGAAGCAAAGAGCAAATAATACTAGAATTAGTTCGACATACATCTTACCAAATAGTTATCTTAATTAAGCGACATTTTTAAGATGGACGTAAGCTAATATATCATCTATGTCATTTATAATATTCTAGTTTATAGTGCTAATCAATGGTGGAAAAAGAGTGCTAATCAATGGTGGAAGCAGGGGCGGCTCAAGCACATGTGTGACCTAAAGCCAAAATTTAATGCGATGCCTAACACTTTAAAAGAAAGTTATGATATATATTTTTATTTGAAGTTCATTTTTCTAGATTTTTGAGATGCTAAGTTGTTAATAATTCCTTTTCAATTGAATCTATGAACGTGCGTTGCATGTTAGTAATGGCACGTGATGATTTAAATATTTATTTATCTGAAAGAAAAATAAAATTTAATTAATGAGAGAAATTTTATGTATAATAAGACAATAATTATCTAAATACCAAAAAATATTATTATATTAGCATAATACGTGATTCAAAATGAAAGGACATGATCAGAACTTACACAAGTGGTCAATTTAGACATGTTAGTTAGATAATAATGTATTATAGTTTAAAAGTATTTAATATGATGGTAACTTACTGAACATTTCTTTATAGACGATGATTTTTTGTATATATTTTCTTCTTATGTTTTGGTTGCTCTGCCATAATCAAAATTCTTGTTATCGATATTGATATCCCTCTTGCAACATATAGTTGTTTGTGCAAGAAACGTATTGCAGTAAATATAGTCCAATATTCAGGATGTTTGTCCTTGTGCTTTATTTATTATTGCAAAGCATAAACATACTGAAAATTATTTGCACACAAATTTAAAAGGATATATTTTAGTTTAGGGAAACGAATGTTAAATTCGAGGACAAATACATACTTAAAAGTACATTGACTGATATCGTAATTTCTGCATGTATGACGTTATTGTCAAAACTTCTATATGCCATTTGTGTGCTATTATATAAGCTATTCGGCAGATCTAAGTTCTTCAGTAGCATGACGAGCATATTTTTCTTCAAAATCAACATAAATATAATGGAAGATCAATGTTAACTTAATCTATTACATATACAGTGATACTAACATACCTAAGAAATAATGAACTTGACAATAAACCTGTGTGGTGGAAGGTCATTTGATATTAAAGTATTTAAGTATTCTTCTTGGCAGTAATTGTTGGTATCATCTCCTGCTAAGTCAAAAATTGAAAAGTTATTTTGTGTTGATCACCATAAAACTTAGCAATCAACCTTTTATTCAGTTGATCAACATATTCATTTCTGCTAGCTAAGATAGCTCTTTAGTTTCTAACATGTAATTTGCACAAATTGCATTTTAATTTAATGATGAGAATATTTCCCTTATTAAATAAACTACTATTACCATCGGGATTGATAACCAAGTGTTCTCGAAGAGCCAAATCATCTTTTACTGGATGCTCTTTTTCGTTTCCGATACGAAACAATAAATTACTCAATGCTACATCTGTTCTTACTTTTATATTTCTTGTCAGTTGAATCTTTTCCATTTGAGAACATAAGTATAATTTTGGCAAGCTAGCTCTTACTGTTTCTGTTTTCATCAATTTTGGAACTACTGGTAGTACTTAACAGAAATCACCTCCCAAACCATTACTTTTCACCAAACGATTCATTGATATCCAATGTATATTTAAAACTCCGGTCAATTGTTTCGATCACTTGACGCTTAGCCATAAGCGCTTCATCCCATATTATTAATTTTGCTTCCCTTATAAGTTTAGCACCACTGCTCCACTTTGATATATTTATGATGGTTATTTCAGTTGTTTGAAGAGGTATATTAAATCGAAAGTGAGTTGTTCGACCTCATAATAAAATTGTTGCTGGTACACCACTTGTTATTGCTAACAGTATCATGCCTCTTGATCTGACATTTACAAGTAATGCATAGCATATGATTATTATTCTGATTTCGATGGAGGCATCTACAAAGGATAATCCTGCTATACCAGAGTCGATTCTTTATAATATAGTCTTGAAAGCTTGTTCATGTTCAAGATTTAGCTTTGATTGCGCTTCCTCGGACACTTAAATGGCTTTTTGATTTTTAATGCTATACTAACCTTTTTTACTTTTGGTTCTAATTTTTTATATTCTCTAATGCTCCTTTTATGAAATAAATTTATATACCCTAAGAGTTTTTTTTAACTTAAAAAATAATTTTACTCGTTGATAAATTTGAAAAATTTATTAAATTGGATTCTCTACTAAATAATTAATTGAAAGGTTTAATTATTTGGTCTTAACATAAAAAATAATTTACTTTAATATTGATTCAGATTCTTAATATTGGCTCATCTCATGTTTTGAATATTTAATCGTAATTATTTATCCACCGTAAGTTTTATTTTCAAAGCGTAAAAAGATAGATCTAACATTCCATTTTTAGGTATTTATGTTTGTAGAATCATTAGTGGTATTGACTCTTACCAATTATTTTTTCTTCTCTTTCTTGAACATTTATATTCTTAAACATTTTCTTAGTTGTTTTTTTGAAGTAATTGGGTATATTTTTCAATACTACACAAAAATTGATAATAAAAATATATTATCGGGGAAATTTATTTTTCTCAATTTCAACACTTTATGCAATCCATTTAATATTGCTTTTATGTCTTCTTGGTATTGGACATCATGGAGTGGTAATGTATTGCCAATAAGGAAGTCTTATGAAATTGATTTTATTAAATCTTTCTATATATTTTAAAAAAACATTCAATAGACAAAATTTTATCTATATTATTATAAAATCATTATCACTATAGACAAAATTTTATCTATATACTAGACAACTAAAATCGTTATTATAAAATCGTTATTATCTATAGACAAAATTGTATCTATATAATTCGTTATCAAACTAAATTAGTAATAGAAATTTTTTACGTATATCTTAAAAATAATAGGATTACATGTATGTCTCTGTCCTGGAAGTAATTATACTAATAGGAAACCTAACATATTCCTAGAGGTATTAGATTTACATACTAATATGTAGTATTCATGTATGTCCTAAAGCTAATAGAATTGGAAGACTAACATCTCGAATTTCAGTTATATCCTTTTATTTTGAGTTATTATGCTTAATATTATAAGGTTATTTTTGTAAACCAATATTATATTCACACTTTCATAATAATATAGATAATACCAACCTATTTAATTTTTCTTGAGATATTGTTGATCTTAGGTATTATTAATGGAGTATAATTTTAAAAAACTTCTTTTCTTAGAGACAATTGTTGTAGGAAAACTCTAATTTTATACTAAAAGTACTAAATATTTTTTTTTAAATACCTATGAACCTATTATTTCTAAAAATGGGGCCCCCAAATAAGGCACTAGCCTTACTTGTGATAAGGTTAGAGCCGGCATGGGTGGAAACATCCTTGTATCGGGGTGTCATCCAACACAACTTTGTAAAAAGATTCACGAACAAGTACACCAATAGTTCCCCAAAAATTTAATTTATATTAGACCTGTCAAATGGGCCGAGTCGACCCACGAACCAACCCACATAACCCATTAAAATTAACCCTTGAACCGTCCCATGACCCACGAAACCCTAACCGGACCAACCCATTAATTTAAGGGGCCTGGGCCGGGCTACAATATTTTGACCCACTTAATTGGACCAGGCCCGAACCAATAGCTGACCCACGGGTCAACCGGGCCAGACCAGTTCTCTCTCTCTCTCTCTCTCTCTCTCTCTCACACACACACACACACACACACACACACACATACTTATATTGGTAAAAAATTAAATCCAAACATTAAAGAAAAAATATTGTACCAGACTGCACTATGAGGTGTCTTGTCAAAATAGTCGAATTTCATATGTTTTAGATTATTAGTTATAGAAATAGTCCGAATTCCATATGTTTCTCAAGTTTTAATGTTAATAAAGTATGATTTTTATTTAATTTTTATTCTCATTAGCTTCAAGAACATGTAATAATTTCAAGTTTGTATATATGTATAAAGTTTAAAATTTTTATCTTTTATTAGTTTTTTTAATTTTTTAACTAAATTCAATTCGACCCATTAGGGTCGGGGTTAAGCGGTTACGAGTTACGGGTTCAGGTTAGCATGTCTTGATTAATGGGTCAAATTCGGACCGGCCCCTATAAGAAAGTAAATCAGACTAACCAGGTTAAGGACCCACGGGCCAAGAGTCAACGGGTTCGGGTTGACCCATTTAGCAGGTCTACTTTATATGCACTGATCGTGATCTCATTTTTTATCTTCAACGTGCATTGTATCCTCATTTTCCACCATTGTACAATAGAGGACCCAAAGTTTCTTCCCTTGCAAAATCAAGAGTTTGTTTCAGGATTTAAATATTATGAGTTTCATTTCTAAAGTCCACTATTTATTATTTTTAATAAGTGAATTTTTTAATACATATGTCGGGTTCGAGCCAAAATTATTGGATTCATATCCTTAACCACATTCGATCTGCCCCA
This sequence comes from Nicotiana obtusifolia, assembly GCA_002018475.1. NCBI lineage: Eukaryota > Viridiplantae > Streptophyta > Magnoliopsida > Solanales > Solanaceae > Nicotiana > Nicotiana obtusifolia. Next base: position 28,868 of record MCJB01017663.1, on the reverse strand, counting down.
AGCAAAATGTATATACCGGAATTTAATTTCTCATAATCAAATTGATCTGAATCCCTATAGACAATGGGTTATAAATACTTATATATCAAAAAATTACACTATATTCGGTAAATTAATAAATAAACTTTAAACGAACCAACTATTAAGCTGCCACCCCGATCTCATAGATGAGGCAATTGTTTTTTAATTGAAAAAGAGGGATGTGCACAACTTTGCCATCTAGAGATAGTTTGCCCTGATTTAGAATACGCAGTTGGAAGAGAACGCCAATATAATGTTCATCTTCATCAAATGCCAAGAAGAGAGGGAAACAACCATTAATCATACACACTAGTCAAAGTCGAGAAACTCCATCCTCTTTCTCATGGAACCCTTAAGTTCTGCTGCATCCTTGTCTGCCTTTTGAGCCTAAACATGATAAAAATATAAAATTTTAATAGAAGGCAAATGATATGTTATATGCCCTGTTATGTTTTGATGATCTAACAAACTTAATGATAAGAAACAGATGAGGAACCTATTACACACCCTCAAAGTGCAAGTATCAAGTCAGACACAAGTTCCAATAATCAGAGTCAAAGAGACGACAGAGGGAATAGATGGACATCAGTTCCCTTGCTGACTGTACCAGTCACTGCTCACAGCTATAAAGTTGCTGCAATTGTTCCTCTGCACACACGCAACAGTATGACCAATGCAGCAACCACTTTCTGGAACATGCCTTGTACTGGATATTACTTGCATCATCCAAGTGATATCACTTGGATATTATTAACATGAAGCAATGAAGTAAACATACAATTGCACATTCCAGAATTAATCAAGCTTTCTCTCAAGTGTGTTGCTAATCTGCAAGTGACTTTTAGAGCTTCAAGAACGGAGAACATCATAACGAAGGACTGGTTTCATGCTATTGAGTTATTACATGCCCTTAGTTGTGTTGTACCTTTGATAAAATGTTTTACTTGTAATTTCTACTTAGCTTAGCTAGAAGCATTGTGTAGGAAACCTTTTGTAAAACCATAAACCTTGTGTTTGTGTCTTGACTAGAGTTAGTCGAGTTATGAGCTTTGTAATAGAGCTATTACAAAGAGGCTTGTAATAGAGTTATTACAAGTGAGTGACGGATTAAGAGTTTAATTCTTAGGTTACAAGGTTGTAGTCTAAAGTTTCTTGGTTAATGAAGTTAAAATCCTACGAGTGTAGGTCGTGGTTTTTAATCCCGTGAGCTAGGAGTTTTCCACGTAAAACTCTGCTTTATCATTTACTTATTTCTTTGTGTGTATTCGGTGAGAAGTGATAGAGAATCCGGTTTCCTATACAATTTGGTGGACCCTAAGTTTCTATCAATTGGTATCAGAGCAGGTTCTTTCTATCAAGCTAACACCTAGAAAGGATCCTTATGGCTGCCCCACCAAATTTTAAAGAAGGTCAATCTACCTATAGACCACCAAGATTCAATGGCCAATACTACGGATGATGGAAGACAAGGATGCATGATTTTATCATGGCTGAAGATTCAGAGCTCTGGGATGTTATCTGCGATAGACCCTTCGTCCCTATGAAGACCACTGACGAACCAGCAGCGACAGTTCTCAAGACAAGGAAAGAATACAACGATACTGACCACAAAGCTATAGAGAAGAACTTTTGAGCAAAAAAGATCCTCGTCTATGGTATTGGACCGGGCGAATATAATAATATTTCTGCTTGTCAATCTGCCAAGGAGATCTAGGAAGCTCTCCAAACAGCACATGAAGGGACAACTTAAATCAAGCAGTCGAAGATTGATATGCTCACCACTGAGTTTGAATTCTTCAGGATGAAGGATGATGAGTCCATTTAGGACATGCACACTCCATTCACCTCTATCATCAATGAGCTCCATTCTCTGGGAGAGATCATTCCAAGGAACAAACTTTTTAGGAAAATACTTAGTGTATTACCTAGTTCCTGGTAAAGCAAAGTAAATGCTATCACAGAGGCAAAGGATTTGCAAAAGCTGACTATTCATGAACTCATTGGTAATCTGAAAACTTATGAAATGAAGAAAAAGAAGGATCATGAAAGAAGAGAGCCCAAAAAGGAGAAGAACCTGGTCCTCAAGACAGACAATAATGACTCAAGTAGTGAGGATGCTGATATGGTTTACCTGACAAATCGATTTTCACATGAATTGAGGTATTTTCCAAAAAGTGCAGCTTTAGCAAACTAAGAGGGTATGACTTATGTCATAAATATAGAAAGTCAGGACACTTTATCAAGTACTTTCCTCTCCTCAAGCAAGACCAGTACAAGCACAACACAGACAAAGTAGCCAAGAGGAACCCGGTTCCTCACAAAAGATTCAAGAGAAAAGAAGCTGCTGACAATGTTGTGAAACAAGCTCTTGCTGCATGGGGAGATTCTTCCAGTGAATCTGGAGAAGATGATGCACAAGGTGATACCTCCATCATGGCAGTTGAAAGTGAAGCAGCTAAATATGACTCTATCTTTGCCATGATGGCAAAATTTGACGATGATGAAGATAATGATGATAATGAGGTAAACTTTCTAGACATTCAAAAATATATGAAGTTTTACTCTTAGAAAAAGCTTATATCTTTGGCAAATGTTTTAATTGATGCTTATCACAATCTTATAAATGATAAAAATGCTTTAGCTATGGAACAAGGACAGGTAGAAAATGAGAGAGATGATCTGGTAATCGTAGTGGCTGACCTGAAAGAAACCATCGAGGATCTAATGAAAGAAAATAATGTTTTGATTAAAAAAATTAAAGACGTAGAAAATGAGAGAGATGATTTGTTAGTAGTCATGGATCTAAAAGAAACAATAGAGGAATTAAAAAGAGGAAACAGTTCTGGGATTATCCAAAAGGGAAAGGAAGTTACAAGTGAGGCACACATTTGAGCTTGAAAATGAACTCAAATATGTAAATCTAGTCTGTGCTGTGAACTTGAAAGAAACAGACAACTTCAAGAAGATCTAGATAGAGTTAAAAATGACCTAGAGAAATCTCTAAAGTGGACCTGGTCCTCTGATACAATTACTGCCATGTATGCAAGCAAGAGCGGGAACATGCAGGGAGTCGGATTCCAAAAGGAAAAGATTCCCTACAATCCACATAGCAAGTATGTTACTGTCCCTGACAACTGGTTTTGCGCTCACTGTGGCAACACTGGACACTTTAAAGAAAACTGTAAAGCTAGATTTCAATCCCAACAGAAAAATAAGGTATTTGTTAAAAAGGTAACTACTGCTAAGGAACCTAGTCCCTCTGTCAAAAAAATGTGTATTGCCTGCCTGGACAAAAAGAAGTTTAATTCACCCTTTTCCTCTCTACAAGGGACCTAAACTTGTTTGGGTTCCTAAGTATAATCCTTGATTCTCATGTACAGGAAGCAGTGAAAGGAAACAGCCAAAAATAATTCATGGATAGTGGTTGTTCCAAGCACATGACTGGAAGGATCGATGATTTTATTTCACTCAAAGCCCTGCAAAGAAGGAGTGTATCCTTTTGCAATGGAAAAAAAAGATACATTCTAGGAGTAGGAAGAATTGGGAAGACACTCACCTACTCAATTGAAAATGTGTATTATGTGAATGGCTTGAAATATAGCCTACTGAGCATTTTCCAAATCTGTGACAAAGGAAACAAAGTGAAATTTGTGTCAAAAATTTACACACTCACAAATCTTGTGACTGTTGAAGTGGTCCTGATGGCAAAAAGATACAAAAATATTTATGTTACTGATTTTGCGTCCTTGCAAAATAGGGATCTCACATGTCTGAGTGTTATTGATGATGATGCTGAACTATGGCATAGAAGATTGGGTATTGCTAAACAAATTGGTCAAGAAGGACATAGTTCGTGGCCTGCCTAAGTCAAGCTTCAAAGATCACAAGGAGTGTGATGCATGTGTAAAAGGAAAGCAAGCCAAGTCCTCCTTCAAGGCCAAAAAGTAAGTTAGCACCTCAAGGCCACTTGATCTCCTCCATATGGATCTGTGTGGATCTCTGAGGGTGCCAAGTAGAGGAGGAAAGAAGTACATTTTTGTTATAGTGGGCGACTATTCTAGATTCACCTGGACCTTATTCCTCAGAAACCAAGGATGAAACTTTTCCAGTGTTTGCTGCTTTTGTAAAGAAGATCCAAGTGAAAATGAGCCATAATGTTGTGTGTATAAGATTTGATCACGGCATAGAGTTCGATAATGCAAAATTTGACGAATTCTGTATTGAAAATGACATAAGCCATAATTTTTCAGCTCCAAGAACACCTCAACAAATGGTGTTGTGAGAGGAAAAATAGGGCTCTTGAAGACATGGAAAGAACAATGCTGATTGACAGTGGAGTTGCAAAAAGTTTCTGGGCAGAAGCAGTTAACACTGCATGCTACTTGGTGAACATGTGCATGATCAGGTCCCTCCTGAACAAAACCCAATATGAACTGCTGAACGGGAGGAAACCCAACCTAACACACTTTAGGATATTTGGTTGCAAATGTTTTGTCCTCAACAATGGTAAGAAAGCACTTGAAAAATTTGATACCAAAAGTAATGAAGGAATATTTCTTTGCTATTCATCACAAAGCAAAGCCTACAAAGTCTACAACAAAAGAACACAATATGTTGAGGAAAGCATATATGTGATCTTTGATGAATCACACCACCTATGTGGGAAAGATTCACATGATAAGATTAACCAAGACAGAGAGCAGTCAATGGTTCCTGGTGAAGTCATTGATATGGCAAATGGAAAGGCTGACATGATGAGTCACTTCAAGGAATCAACTGAAGATGGTGCAGCAGTATCTCTAACTGATGTAGAGGAATCTGGTTCCTCAATCACAACAACTGAAGCTGAGAACAGAGTTGTTGATGCCGTGCAAGGAACCCCAGATGCTGAGCTGAGAAGCGAGACTCATGTCAACAATGGATCATATTCAGAAGAACCTGGATCCTCTCACAATGAGATTCAGGTGTCTAATTGGAAGTACAAAAGTTCACACCCTCTTCAAAATGTGATCACTCCTCTTGACTCAGGGATTCAAAACTAGATCAAAGTCAACAAACTCACTTGCCTTCTCAGCCTTTCTCTCAAATTGAGCCCAAAAATATCAAGGGAGCATTGAAAGATGCTGATTGGATTATTTCTATACAAGATGAACTCCATCAATTTGAGAGGAACAATGTATGACACCTGGTTCCTCGACCTGCTGATAGAACTGTTATAGGAACTAGGTGGGTATTCACAAACAAACTTGATGAGTTTGGAAACACAACAAGGAACAAGGCAAGGTTAGTAGTTCAAGGCTACAATTAAGAGAAATGGATTGACTATGATGAAACTTTTGCTCCGGTTGCTCGAATGGAAGCCATCGGAATCCTCATTACCGTTGCATCTTATATGGAATTCAAATTGTTCCAATTGGATGTCAAAAGTGCATTTCTGAATGGATATCTAAAAGAAGAAGTCAAACAACCACTAAGCTTCGAGTATCTTGAGCATCCTGAGCATGTATTCAAACTTGACAAGGCTTTATATGGGCTGAAGCAGGCTCCTCGTGCATGGTATGAAATGTTGTCCAAATTCCTCCTAGAAAATGGCTTTACAAGAGGAAAAATCGACAACACCCTATTTTTGAAGAAACGGGTGCTCATTGTGCAAGTTTATGTTGACGACATCATCTTTGGTGCAACAAACGATTCTCTATGTGAAGAGTTAGCAAAGCTCATGGGAAGTGAGTTTGAAATGAGCATGATGGAGGAATTAATTTCTTCTTCGGTCTGCAAGTTAAGCAAACTCCTAAGGGCACAATGATAAGTCAGAAGAAGTACATCAAAGAGCTTCTAAAGAGATTTGATATGGAAAGTTCAAAGATCATTGATACTCCTATTGCCACTGTCACTCGTTTGGACATGGATGAATATGGTCCCCTTGTGAACGAGACCATGTACATAGGTATTATTGGGTCACTCTTGTATCTCACAACAAGTAGACCAGATATCGTATTCAGCATAGGATTATGTGCTAGGTTTCAATATAATCCAAAGGAATCTCATTTGAAGGCCGCCAAGATAATTCTAAGGTATCTCAAAGGAACGCAGGACCTGGTTCTCTACTACCCTTCAGGAGATAATTTTGACTTGATTGGGCACTCTGACGCTGATTATGGTGGTTATCTGGTGGATAGAAAAAGCACTTCTAGCATGGCACATTTTCTGGGATCGTGTCTAATTTCATGGGGTACGAGGAAACACAGTGGCTCTTTCAACTGGAGAAGTTGAGTATGTGGTTGCTGCCTCTTGCTGTACTCAATTGATGTGGATCAAGAGCAACTGGAGGAATTTGGTGTATTTTCTAATTGTATGCCATTACTGTGTGATAAAACCAATGCTCTCAACATGGCAAAGAACCCAGTTTAGCATAAGAGAACAAAGCACATTGACGTGCGACATCATTTTCTCAGAGATAATGTTGAAAAAGGGATTATTTGCATGAAGTTATGCAGCACAAAAGACCAAATTTTAGATATCTTCTCCAAAGCACTAAACAGAGAGCACTTTGAAAAGAATTGATTAGCACTGGGGTTGATAAAATCAAGCTGAGCATCTGGTCCCTTAATGATTGGGTATGAAAAAAATGAACAGGTAAAACAGCTAAAAAGTGTTTTCTGGTGCCTCTTGAAAGTCTAAAACCTGATAGTATTACTGGGGAAACAAATGAGGGACCTGTTCTCTCAGCCCAAGAAGAGCTCTCTACTCATACTTGGGATGAAACTCCCTGCTCTACAAAAAAGCCCCAGGTCAGTATTGATCCTACTCCCTCTCCGCACTTTGATACTGAGCCATTAAACTTTGTCATTCCTGAGATGAGATCTCTATCTGAAGAGGAAAATAGTAAGGATGACTATGATGATATGCCTGTAGCAAGCTTCATTGTTGCTCGAAGTGGAAAAGGAGTTTTCAATGTGCCTACTCTTAAAAAACCCACTATTAGGTTGTAAAAGAAGGAGGCCCTTGAAATTGTTCTGAAGAAAAACAAAGAAGCAAAGAAACGGAGAAGGTTGGTGAAAGGGGGAAAGCTGGTGAATGAGGAAGAAATGCCTCCAGCACTTGTTGTTGATGTTGATGAAGAGGTGAATGAGGAACCTAGTTCCTTAATTCGTAAATCCTCTAAGAATCCTACAGTTCCAAGACCTAGGAGAGAGTCATTTGTGAAAATGATAGAAGTTAGCAATGTTGAGGTAGAAGAGTCTGGTAAGAAGGTGTCTGAAAAGTCTGGTGAAAAAGTGTTTGAGAAATCTATAGAGAAAGGGAAAAGTGTGAGAAAGTTTGTGAAAAGGAAGGCTGGTGTCAATGAGGAACCAGGTTCCTCCAAGAAAGCCAAGGTGGATGTGGCCAAGGATGAAGGAAGAGAAAACCTGAGAAACCAGAAGGTGTTGTGGGCAGAACATTTGCTCTTGATATTTTTGATCTGACAGGGATCGCCAACTGGTTGATATCTGTGAATTTCAACAGTGGACACATTTGTTCACCAATGAGAGCCCTAAGATGTATGAGGCAGAAGTGCGCAGTTTTTATGCAGACATGTTCATGGGAGTGCTTACTGGCGGAATATCATCCATTAAGGGACTTGTTCTCCAAACTTCAGAAATGCCATTTTGAAGGATGATGTAGTACAGTAAGGGGAACGGGTACGCAAGAAGGCCCTCCTTCCAGTGTACCAACTGTTGTTTGAGATGGTGAACAAGGTTTTTCTCCCACGCACATAAAGGCATTCCATTACGTCACGAGCAGACATGTTCCTCATCGAAGCACTGGATGCCTACTCCACTATCAATCTGCCGGGTATCATGATTGAGCACATGAAAAAAGTGGCAGATTTTAAGGATGGTAATCATGGGTTGACCTACTGGTTCCTACTCACTAAGGTATTTAACTTCTTCAAATTTCCTTTGGGAAAAGCTACAGTGGGTACTCGCAAGCAAACCTTCTCCAAGACCACCTTAGAAGAGTGTGAGTGCATTGATAAGAAAGAAGGGGTCGGCAACAATTCCACTATCTCTTAACTGATTGAGGCTTAGAATGTTGCCAATGAAGAGATAAGGAAGTTGAAGGCATGGAATATTATTCTCGAGGGACAGCTTAGTCAGGCTCAGGAGGCACATGGTTCCAGCAGTGCACAAGGCACAAAGGTTGCCCGTTTGTCTAAGGAAAATGCAAATCTTAGGAAACAGGTCAAGGACCTCTAGGAGTGGCTGCTCAATGAGCAAATGTTTGGAAATGCCAAAATGGATATTCTCCTTCGAACTCTTGTCTCTTCATCTCTGCCC
>MCJB01017663.1:0-20506 GCA_002018475.1 Nicotiana obtusifolia | reverse complement strand
GTCTTGTGCTCCTTAAAATCGTGCCCTTCCCAGTGTCCAGTTCAAAGTTGTCTGTCCTCTGTTTTGGTACTTTTGTTTTGATGTGTTTAGTAGCTGGTACTTTTTCTGTTGTTTCATTTTGTTGATTGTTAGGTAAAAAATGGTACTGCTAATTCTGCTCCCTTTTATTTTTCAATTAATGAATATCCCGTTCTTTTGCTATGCATACTTTGCTCTTATGCTCCGTTCTTAGTCATGTCTGTGTGCACACACATGTGGCATGCGTTAACCATGCTAGACTTTCTTTTTGCTTATTACTTGTAACTGATCTTTTTATGAAACCAAAAGAGGAAGATTAATTGAGGGGGAACAAGTTCAGGGGGAATACAGGAAATATGTATGGTACTCTAGCTCTCAAGGGGAACTTTAGTTACAAGTTTGTCATCATCAAAAAGGGAAAATCGATAGGTTATGTGCCCTGTTATATTTTGTTAATCTAACAAACTTAATGATAAGAACCAGATGGGGAACCTGTTACACATCCTCAAAGTGCAAGTATCAAGTCAGACACAAGTTCCAACAATCAGAGTCATTGAGACGACAGAGGGAACTGACATCAGTTCCCTTGCTGACTGTACCAGTCAACTGCTCACAGCTGTAAAGTTGCTGCAACTGTTCCTTTGCACACACGCGATAGTGCGACCAGTGCAACAACCACTTTCTAGGACATGCCTTGTATCGGATATTGCTTGCATCATTCAAGTGAGATCACTTGGATATAATTAACATAAAACAATGAAGAGAACATACAATTTCACATTCCAGAATTAATCAAGCTTTCTCTCAAGTGTGTTGCTAACCTGCAAGTGACTTTCAGGGCTTCAAGAACAGAGAACATCATAACGAAGGACCAGTTTCCTGCATTGAGTTATTACATGTCCTTAGTTATGTTGTACCTTTATTAAAATGTTTTACTTGTAATTCCTACTTAGCTTAGCTAGAAGCATTGTGTAGGAAACCTTTTGTAAAACCATAAACCTTGTGTTTGTATCTGGACTAGAGTTAACCGAGTTGTGAGCTTTGTAATAGAGTTATCACAAAGAGGCTTGTATTAGAGTTATTACAAGTGAGTGAACGATTAAGAGTTTAATTCCTAGGTTACAATAGATTGTAATCTAAAATTGCTCGGTTAGTGAAGTTGAAATCCTATGATTGTAAGTCGTGGTTTTTAATCCAGTGAGCTGGGAGTTTTTCACGTAAAACTCTGCTACGTCATTTACTTATCTCTTTGTGTGTGGTCGATGGGAACTGATAGAGAACTCCGGTTCTCTATATAGTTTGGTGGACCCTAAATTTCTATCAGTAAAGACTACAACTATGCTATGAAACTAAGTTCATAAGAGGAGCCAGCTACTACACAACTAGCTGTATAAAGAAATATTCCGTTTATATATTCTATTTTATTTCGCACTCTTTTCCATTTTGAATCTATTTCAAAACGAATAACCCTTCTATATTTTAAAATAATTTAACTTAAATTTTTGGTTTATATATTCTATTTTAATGGAATATTACTTTTATGGCCACAAATTCTCATATCCAAGTAGCAGGGATGAGGATGTTGTGATGGATGTGTGGGCATACTAGGAAAGGAATGAAGTTATTAGGGACAAGGTGGGTGTGGCCCTTGTGGAAGACAAGTTGCGGAATCGAAGTTGAGATGGTTCGGGCATGTGAAGAGGAGAGACACCGAAGCCCCGGTGAGGAGATGTGAGAGGTTGACCATGGCGGGTCAGAGGAGAGGCAAAGGGAAGCCTAGAAAATACTGGAGAGAGCTGATTAGGCAGGACATGACATTACTTCAGCTTACCGAGGACATGACCCTCGACATGACCCTCGATAGGGAGACGTGGAGGTCGAGGATTAGGGTTGTGGGTTGACCGGTAGTCGAGAGTCTCTTCTGGTCGTACTAGTATAGTATTAGTACTAGTCTTTTGGTCTCCTATTCCGACTTCATTGTTGTTAGACCATGTGGCATTATAGCCCGTAGTTTTTGCACTTCTCCTATTTGTTTTTGTTATCTTATTTCCTTGCCATTGTCACTGTTTGTTTATTGTGTCCTTTTTACTGTTCTTGAGCCGAGGATCTATCGGAAACAACCTCTCTTCCTTCATAAGGTAGGGTAAAGGTCTGCGTACACATTAGCCTCTCCAGATCCCACGTGTGAAATTTCACTGGATTTTTTGATATTGTTGTTGTGGTTGTTGTTGTATTTAAGATTAAATTTTTTTCTTTTTTTCTTTTTTTTTTCCTTAAATTTTGTACCCAATCAAAAATCGTCATATAAAATAAAATAAAGAAGTAACACATAAAAATCACCGGATTAGACAACTAGGCAAGAAAAATACATGCATGCTGCTTATTATAGTTTATCTATGTGTTGAGACGTCATACCCTTTTGATTTCTGCAGTGGACACACAAGTCATGTGTGGCGAAAGCTCCTCCTCGGCAGACTCCTACACCATCACTATTAACCATTAACAAGACTTAAAACATATATGAGACATTATAAAGTGAATGCATGAGTGTCACTTGAGCCGAGGGTCTATCAGAAACAATTTCTCAAACCTCTATGTCTTCTCAAGGTAAGAATAAGGTCTTCATACATAATACCACCCCAGATCCCACCTATAAAAATATACTGGTATGTTATTGTTGTTGTAATGCATGAGTATCACTGCCACTCACTACTTCTTTCTAACAACTAGAGCAGATTGAATATAGATGTATGTTTTTTCTTTAAAATCCATATATATCAAGTCAAAAACTAGTAGGTACGATTGCACTCGTTGTGTTAATCTGCCTTTGTTATGGTACTCGATATACAGACATAAGAGGCTGCATGAAGCGATCGTGTACTCCGTCTCAAGACCCAAGTACACTAATTATATATATACATTGACAGTATAAAAGACAATACATAGTTTGCAAATTACCGAATCATATATGTTTATGATAGTATTTTTGTACGTGATGAGTCTGTATAAAAATTCTTGACACTGTCAGTGTATTAACTATTACCCGTTCTCCGATCAGCACAACATTCTCCCCACGAATAACATAGAGACCCAAAGGTATGTCGCAATAGAGATTTCCAACCATTACTCGTTCAGAGGTACCTTCCAATACTATATTTGCTAAACATTAAAAGGACAAACTGTCAAAAAACTTAGTGGACGATCCATAAAGAATACAATAGAAATCATAGCAAGAAATAGTTAATCTCAATAAAACATAAACTTTACCATATTGGTCGAAAGAACGAAATGTCCCCAAGATTTTTCTACCATCTCGCAGTAAAATAAGAACTTTTCCTATCAAAACGGCGATTCACTTGTATTAAAACCATGAAAAGCCAGTATGTATGACAACCTAGAATGCAATATCATTTAACTTATATACACTGAACGACATATAAAATATTTTTACACAATCATATAGTTTAACATCATGTAACATATGTAAACTGTCTTATTTTTCAGGAACTAATTTCACTTTTTTTATGGTTGATTACCTGTATAAGTTATCTCTTAGATGACCTGACAGTAACAATATTCTTTTACACTGACAATATATAAAAGTTAAACTCGATACAATAATATGCCTCCTTGAACTCATGTTACAATTCAACGATAATCGAACACTATTAACAGACACATATATGATAAACTACAGAGAAGTATAAGGGGAGAATGAAAAAGGTTTCATACTATCGAGATAGCTTGCAAGGCTTGAAGAGAATAAGGTGTGATCTGCGTCTGACCAAGACATGCTTAATTGTCTAAAGGAATCTTCTTCACTTCCAACTCAGAAACCATTCAGACTCACCGTTATCTTGCCCGTTAGCACTGTTTTTTTATTTATTGCAGTACGAAGCGAAAAAATTAGTTCATGCCACAGCGATTAATATGTAAAGAAGAGAGATCTATAAGATGCATAAAAGTGGCATCAGGAAAGTAAGATGAGGATTAGAGAAAAAAGCCATTTACTTTAAGATAAGATTTAGTTGGGTTTTTTTCAAGTGAAGTGTTTGGTGAACCTTTTTGGACGGTGGCTTTGCAGAAAAAGGGGTACCATCTTTTTCTTCTTCACTCCCAATTTCCCATGATTCTCTCCTTGACATTTTCCTAACACTAAATCCTTGTAGGATGCTACATTACATGGAGCACTAGTATTTTACTTATGAATTTAAGTTTTATATATATATATATATATATATGTGTGTGTGTATATATATATATATTAACCGTATAAATAATTTTTATATCACAGGTGTATTTTATTGATATAATATCTTTACTCCTATATTTAATAAGTTAGCCGCACCGTGCTTGATATGATGAATTATTTATTATTGTAGGTTAATTATAACTGAGGTTGCAAAAAAGTTATACACTATCACTGCACAAATCATGACGCTTTACTTACAGACAAAGTAAAATCAAGACATAGATTTTAGTCAGGTTAGTTTAGTTGACTTTCTTCTTCCAATATGGGGTGGCCAAACCACTATTCTTACCTGAAAAATTATATCGGGTATATAAGTTAAATACTATTTTATATGATTATATATTATATTTTAAACACTCTTAATATAGTTGAGTGAGACAGTCTAGTAATTCAAAGCGTTCACAGTGATATGTTATTCACGGGTTTAAAGTTGTCTGCACATTTTATTTGCCAAAATTTAACCGAGACCGCCACATGTATGGTTTATTTGTCTCTTTTTCAATCTAATTTTACTAAATAAATAACTCTTAAAAATTAAAATATATATAAAGACAAATAACTAATCTTAAAAGTAATTTTTTATTAAAAGTTATTTCTTAGACAAAATTTTATAATTTAAAAGTCAAGCTCTACAAAAGAAATTCAACAAAAGCTTTTTACAGAGTACATGCTACATACCCTCTCGAATCTCTCTTTCCTTTAATTTTATGTTTACTTTTATTAGTAAAATTTCTATTGTTGTCTTTTTTTTTTTTTTAATTTTGATTTATAAGATTATAGTTTGATTACAAGTATTTTATTATTTAACTAAATATTGATTAGACCGATTTTGATAATTTTGGTACATCATTTATCGATAGAAAAATTTATTGACTTGTTTAAAGTTTGAACATTCTTGGCGGACTTCCTGGCTACGCCATTGTAATGTGAGCAATGTATATTATGTTGAAGACGCCAGTGGCATGGACAAAATATTCTTTCATTCTCAGTTCAAGTATTTCTTACTATATAAAGAGTTAAGTTCTATATATCGGTGATATACAAATATTTACACAAGAAATAATTAAATATAAGATAATAAGTGGTAAATACTAATGATAAGACTGATAACATGATAAAAATTTGGTTATATTGACTGTAATATCATTTAAAAAATATATACACATGTATGTGTATGTATAACTTAATTTTCCAGTCTAACTTGCTTCACTTTGCTGAAAGGTTGGGCTGAAACTGCACGTATATGCATGATTTATTATAATGAACTATGATCTATAGCTAATTGCCTAAGTCCTTTGATATTGTCCGATGAAAAATGATTATGAAAGATGATCATGATTATGTGGAATGTTCAAGTCCTATACGTTTACATTTTCTTAGATTGTCATAATCGAATATACTCACCAAATAGCAACTTTACATGTATTACTTGCATCACAGCTGATTTTAATTTGTATTCAATCATGAAAATTATTCGAAAAAAAGCATTATCCTTTGCTTAATATAATCATGCAATTAAATAGAGCTAGACTTTATCTTTTGGAAAATTCGTTCAAGCTCTAAGAATGAAGTAATTATTTATAGGAAGCACTTTATTCTCAAATTAAAGTGAGACTTTTCGACATGAATTCGAATTAATTCAACTCTAAAGCGTAAACTGAATCCCGCCGTCCGGCGTGAGAAAACAAAAAAGAAAACGGTTGCTTGAAGCCATGCATTAATATGATTTACTACAAGTTATATATTGTGAATGATTGATTGAGAAAAGGTTCTTTTGCTTCCAAAGCTTCTTCTGATATGACATCTGTTGCTTTAATCCCTTAAGATTTTGAAATGATTGTCTGTTTATGCTTTTAAAAATCTAAGTTATCTTTAAATTAATCAACTATATTGCTTTAATGATTATGATTAAGTTGATAAGAAGGACATCACAAAATAATGTGACGCTTCGTCTGCCCCACAACTCTTTCGATTGTCGATAATTTGATTCTCCATTATTGTATGGTAGATTAACTTTCCTTCAGCTTTAACTATCTAAATGTCTTGTACATTGAGCTAGCAGTGTGCTAGAACGGAAAATCTTAGTAGTCAAATTTGTTTACTACCTAAACTTTTATATTGTTAGTAAGGGTTTGATTCCTCGCATTATAATTTCTTTTTCCTGTTTCCCTTCTCCTATGTACAATTTAAAAAATAAAAGAAAGAAAGAAAGAAAGAGAAATTGTGCTAGAACATATCGAGATACCAAAGAATCGATATGTCCCAAATGCTTTGTCCATTAATATAAAAATTCTAGTGCAATTCTTGAATTTTGCCCAACTGAGAAATTTTTAGAAAGAATTTGAATTTACAGATATATGGATAATGATTGATGAATTCAGCGTTTGAAGCGCGGTGATGTCTCATATAACTAAGGTGGTGAGTTGAATACCATTCGCTGGAAAATTGTACTTATATATATCGATCAAATTGTACTTTTTATACATATATTAATTTGGAACATTCTTAACGAAATTCAGCTTCACGGATTGATTGTCCAGAAATTGTACCTATTGAACAGGTCTATCATATCTTTAGTACAATGACTGCACATGAACATGATTAAGATCCTCGAAAATTGTTGGTCCAAAACAAGTAAGTTTCAAATATTCAGTGAAAAATCTTGAAATCAATTTCCCGTCTTGTAATCCCTTTCCAAAATTTTTTAAAAAAAAATCTAAGTACTTTTTTATGGTGGTAGCCTTTGGACTCGAAGCTTGATACATCTTTTTTTTTTTTTTTGTTTCTTCGTGTAGTTTCGTCAGAATCTGCAAATAAGCATTTCATCTTAGTTAGGGGTATAATTAAGTAGTTAATTTTTGGAAAAATTGATTTGTGAAGGAATAGATGAGTAAAGTTTTAACACCTATATACAATGGAATTTAAAATTCAAATGAATATAATCTCCCTTAAAGTAGAAAAATGACGATCAATATTTCACATAAAAAAAAAAAAGAACATGTAACAAAGAGAACGATATACAAGATTCATGCACATGCATATCATTTGTAACGTTTGAGTAAAAACGCATGAATATGTCATGAACAGCCAAAATCAGTCAATAGATATAATCCGTCTTGACTTGGTATTTCTTCTCCCCGATTACAAATATCCAAAACCAATTAAAAGGCCATTTACAATAAGTTGGTAGCAATTGACAACATTCTTGACAATTGCTTAGTAGAATAAATATGTACCTATTGACATATATTGTAATACAATTGATACAAAAATATGGCGAGAAAAAACTCATGAAAAATGTTCACTGTCATCTAATAGTATAATCTGTCATATTTGACACAACATACAACAAAATCTTGTGGTAAAGTTAAGGTTTGTAAATTCTTCTCACTTCTCACTTCCACAGCAGCAGTATTGACAACAAGCAAAGCAACCTAAACATCCCAATGCACCTAGCAATTGTGAGAGTGCAATTGCACACTGATGATTCATCGTTGAACATGTCCGAATACAGCAACCACAACAGCAACATATACCACATAATTTTCCACAACAATTAGACGTTGCTTTTGCGATAATCTCTGCTGCTTCGTCTTCTGTCTTGATTGCTCCAGGAGGAATATTCTCAATTGTCGCTGTGATGTTACCAAAACCAATGCCAAGGTAATGTAGCAGTATTGTCTTCTCTACTATACGCTCCTCTATTTTCTCAGCATCAGAATGAACCTGAAATACGACGAGTATAATAATGACATGAACTATTTTAGCAAATGTTAGCTAATTCTGAATCTTCTGTCTATTATGCCATTATGGGAACACATGTTTCTTGACAAAAACTTATTTTCTTATTAGTCTGCTATGAGGTTTCCCTTGTTGGATTTCAATGCCATAAATATTTAAAAGTACCCTTATAATTAAGTTAATACCAGACTATAGTTACTTGTCTTTTATGCAGATTACCAAGAGTACACGAAAGTGAACTTCTAGAGATGGAGATTACTCATTTACTATGTAAATGAATGCCCTTAGCCGAGGGTCTATTGGAAACAGCCTCTCTATCTCACAAGGTAGGGGCAAGGCTGCGTATACACTACCCTACCCAAACCCCACTATGTGGGGATTATACTAGGTTTGTTGTTGTTGTAGCATATAAACGAATGAGCTACAATAAATGGACTAAATGAGAAAGTTTAGTCATTTGTGAAAGCTGAGGTTACCAAATTGTCTACTCAGAATTGTTGATCTAAATATGTCAGAATGTCTTAGTTTACTGAAATTGAAGCACAATAAATTCCATGCATACCTTCCTTTTCGTGGTTGGCTTAATGACTCTTACTCTTTCTGTCGATACCAATGCCATGCGTGCATACTCAGAGACTACTGCATTTTGTGCACTCATTTTTGCTATCTGTCAACAAAGGAGAAGAGCTTAGTAATGTGAAAACTAAGTCAAGAATATAAAGGGTGAAATAATAGGATCAGGATAAACGATTCATATTTCATAATAAGCAGGAGTTCAATAACCTTCTGCACGAGATCCTTATTTTCTGTAAACCAGGCCTGAGCTGTGAGTATATCAACCTGCTGCTTTACCTTTATCTGCATATTCAATATACAAGGACTTAAATCAATATAAAAGATGAGCATCTTAAACCAAGTGCACTAATTTGGAAACTGGAAATCAATAGAGTAATATGTATTTCAGCGGAAAACCATAAAATATTCTCATCAGTTCAATCAAGAATCCGGACAGATAAACTGTTCTCTTAAAATTTAAGGAACAAACATTCAAGTTTACCTTAATATGATATCCATGTAGTTCTGTACCTGACTCATACTTAAAAGTTTAATCGACCCTTTGCTGATCGGCACTAACACCGGAAATTTTCAGTTGACATAAGGGGACCCCGTTAAACGAAAGTGAATCTTTCCTTTTTTGTCTTACCAATAACACAGCAATAAGATTGAAGATACTAACTATTATTGTTATAAATATGTATATATAGGCCATATTGGAAGGGCAATCCTTCCTCTTGATCTGAAGTTCGAAAAGAAGGATCCCCTTTTTCATGACTTCCACTTATCAATTCCCAACCTAAAAATGCGACCATATAACTTTGCACAGACACAGTAAAACGGAGTGCAAGAAAACCTTCAATAGAATGCATATGAAACCAGAGGCGAATTCAGAATTTCAAGCTTATGGGTTCCTACAACGTTCTCAAGTTAATATCATAATAATTGATCAACGAAGTGGGTTCCAAGCTAAATATTCTTATACTTTTAATGAATTTTTAGTATAAATATATCTACGCAAAAGTTACTGGGTTCACGGGAACCCGTAAACCTTGCATTAGATCCGCCTCTTTATGAAAGGGTCTCTAACCATCGAACAATTCTATGGTTCACATGCATATGAATAGCCATCCGGCCAATAGTGCCAATATGGATACTGGAATCTTGCGGGATCATGCATTTATTGTGATTTCCTTTTTACTCTTGGGACGAAATATGCAGATTCTAAAAGCCACAAAACATGTCATTTCTGTTGATAATGCACCTATAACTGAGTTTGCTTCCTTACCTTGTCAAGAGGTATGTCTTTGGACTCAATCCCTTTTAACTCCACAGAGAAATTACTCATGTCTGCTAGGATTCCTTTAGCTTTGAGCATCTCAGGGAATACTCCTCGGTATCTGCCGGATAAGACTATTGGTCCTTCAGATGAGAGGTCTGGAATTCGAGAGGGAAATACCTGTCATGAAAAATTAAATATCACTATTAACAATATGCAAATTAGAGCTTCCATTTCATTCTTGAGCTATTTGTAATTACGTCTGTCTTTTAAAACGACAAACAAAACTCGTAACAAGTCATCAAAAACATAATATTCATAAGCACACCTCGAATTCTTCAAGACCATCAAGGTTCTCAAAGGCAATATTCGCAAGGATGATGGATGATGCCCTGGAGAACAGCCTCACCAAACGAATTTCGAGTGATTCTGAAAAATCACCAACACGAGAAATAGCATTCAGTTTCAGGTAACAACTGCTATGAATTTGCACAACAAAAGCAGGCAAGCTATTTCTAAGTATCTCTAGCAAAATTGGACAAAACGCGACGCTTCAAAACACCATCCTTATAAACAATTTTTGGGAGACACTCTGAAACTACATCTACATATAAAATAAGCATTTTCCTCATGATTACCCAAAGTAAAATGTGCTATTTTTCAGCTTCCAGATATTGAGGGGCCAGATATGTAAAACTTTTAGACAACAATATAATGACATCCATGTGCTCGCGATAGGAAAATATTAACCTCCATCACAACAATAGAAACTCTTTGTTTGATTTTGGAGCATTACTGATACAAATTGGCAGACACTAGTTGGAGTTTATGTAGGAATCTACTAGTAAGATCTTGTACTTGATAGTAAATGTGCAATTAATTATTGCAGAAATCAAAAGGTAATAACCTTATAGCAAATCAGTTCAATGAAATCAAGACATTCAATCATGTAACAATAGCATTTGGGCAGCAGTTATCGAAAGAAAAACTTTGCACATGTAAAAAAAGAACTCACCAACATCTAAAGCAGCATCATAATGGCCACGGCTCATCATTGCTAGTGTGCGCAGAAAATAGTGGTTGCAGAACAATCCTGAAAATTTTCTCAAATTAGAATCAGATGTTGAAAGAACATATATCTACTGCACTAAGCACAAATTACTTATTGCAGAAAGAGAACTCAGGCACAAAGATCCGAAACATTATGTATACCGATGCCAAATGTGTAAAGCCGTGGGCACATTGTTCTGTCTTGTGTTAGATGACTCTTCATCAATTCACATATCTGTCTTTCATCTTCAACAGCTCCATCCGTGATCAGGAAAATGATAGGCATGGATTCTCCAGCGTTAGATTTAGACAACATCCCGATAGCCTGATAAAGGAACAAGGCACTGCTGTCAGATTTGACACAGAAAAGGATATATCTATTTTAAGATGTACTTTCTTGATTTAAGACTAAGTAAAACTTGGAGATCTCAATCAATTAACTACACTTCAATCCCAAACACAAGGCGGAACACTATTACTTTTCTTTCCACTTTCTTTAAGTAGAAGATTGATAATATCACAGGTTCATCTGCTCCAATTTGAAACTAAGAATAGGAACACTGATAAATGGTAGCATACAACTGAAAAGTCGATGAGAAGGTAAGATAACCTGTTTCAATGGATTCAAGATATTTGTACCGCCACCAGCAATAAAGTTCATGTCAATCCACTGAGTTGCATTGTCAATAGCCTCCTTGCTTGCAACCTCTAGTGATGATGAAAATAGGTACTCTTCACTGTTGAAAGCGAATATATTAAACAAATCTTGGGGATCAAGTTTTGATAATGCTACAGAGAGAGCTTGTTTGGTATCGTCGATTGGTTTTCCTTTCATGCTCCCACTTATATCAACAACAAATATCACTTCCTTTCTGAAGACCTATCACAAAGTTCAACAGAATTGGAAATTTTGACAAGAATTGAACTTCTGGAGCAATCTTAAATGCAAAAGTAGACAATGAAAAAAGAGTAAACAAACCTTTCTACACTCTTGAGCACCTGGAAAGAGATAGCAGCAGAACATCTCTCTCTGGTCAGTGTCATTTCGTAGCGGCGATTGCAGAAGTATACTGCCATGGTATGTAGGACTTGAAGAAATCTGAAAACACAATGACACTAATGAGAGAGTTTCACACAACCCAAATCTTCGGAAAAGCTTTATAATATCGCTTTAATGTTCCTACAAGAATTGCAACATATTTAATAAATAAACTATTGCAACATATTAATCTAGGGCGTACCTTGTAAGTAAACACAAGGTCGCTACTTGACCAATTAAGGACATCAGCTTCATAGAACAAGCGCAACTTTCCAGCTTCATGTTCTAGCTCCTAAAAAACCAAAATCGTCAACAGTGTCACAGTTGTTTCATCTACCACAAAGTATAAATCAGTAGAATTCATAACAAACCTCACCTTAAGAGGGTGACTGATAATCTTACACGAAACCTTAGTCCCCGGACCACAATTAACATTTAACTGTATCATTTCTTTCTTAGACATCTTCTTTCCAACTGGAGTCACATATTCCGGGAAATTATAGGGTATATTCAAGTGAAAATGGCCATCGCGATACAATAACTTCTGAGACCATCTAATTGTTACTGAGATACAGGTTCCACCATCAATCTGAAAAGGTAAATCCATTAGTGAAATGAACAATCATCATAAAATAAGAAAGCAGTAATTCCAATAGCGAAATGAACAATCATCATAAAATAAGAATGCAGATTATATACTCCCTCCATTCCAATTTATGCGACGCTATTTCCTTATTAGCCCATTTTAAAAAGAGTGACACATTAATTTCTATATTTGGAAACATATAACATCAAACTAATTTTGCCTTTAATGAGAAGCTTTTTATAGCCACGCTTATGTTATGACATGTTTTAAGACCACAAGTTTCACAAATCTGTCATTTCTTTCTTAAACTCCGTGTCGAGTAAACTGGAATAGAGGGAGTAGGATATGTTAGAAATTTACCTCTGGTATTGTGAAGGTAAAAATATGGGGTCTGAGAAAGCATCCATCTTCAACTTTGGCTAACTTTACAATTTCCCTTTCATCATCTTCGGCGACTAGTTTAGTGCTGTAAGATTTCCTTGGTAACTCAATGTCGACACCTAGAATTGAACCCTGTTAGCCAAATAATGCATCACTTGAGGAAAAAACAATCAGCAATGTTTCACTTACGTGAAACAAGAGAATGGTAAGGATTCACAAAATAAGAAAGCATTCAACAAGCACTTCCCAAAGTCTGCAAGCTGAAACAAAGGATTTCTCTATTCAGAGAAGTTCTATATTAACTATATTAAGGCTTAAACAAGAAAAGAATACCAAGCTCATTGCTTTCAAGTTATATATGCTTGCCTTTAACTTCCAAAAGCTTTTGACTTGTAGGCAAATTTGTGCAAAAACTTAACCAAAATCAATCAAACCTATAAAACCCAGTGTTATTAAATTAAAGCCACTTCCATGCATTTTTGGCAAGATTTTATTTTTTTTGCAGTAACATTTCAAGACATTTGAAGCTAACGCTTTATAATTAGCATTAATTGGTAACCTAAATAGTAAGTTATATATCATACCATGTTAAAATACATTAATAATATAATAAGTCATTTCAAGCCTCATACAGAGACAGCCTATTGCTCTAAGCTCCTGCTATGCGCACGTCCGGGGAAGGATGGGACCACAAGGGTCTATTATATCACTAAAAGGAGAAAATTCTATACTATTGCGCAAATTAGCTTCCATTGTTAAGGATTAATGTTAATCATAGGGATTTATCTGTAATTACCTTCTAATTGAGTTGTCACTGCATGGAACTTTAAACTCTTACAATCAAAGAGACAATTATAAATTTCCATAATTACCTGTTCACCCATAGGAACAGCAATACGACAGTCACAACTACGGCTACTCATAACGCAATGCAAACGCCACGAACCCGTAGCGGTAATAACCGCCGTATCAAAATAACAATCAGCCGCAACCGAAACGCCGTTCATCTGAAGCGGAATCAAAGCAGGTGGATCGCACCTGCCATGCACGTGAGGTTGATAACTCGGAATATCCGGGTTATCAACAATGGCTGGATTCTCAATCACAGCATACATCATAGGTGACGTCGGCAAATACGATTGCGCAGCCTTATCCATTGCCGTCATCGGCTTAGGCGGCGCAACCGCACGGTCTTTGCCGAAATATATTCGTTTTGATAGCCTTATTCCGTCTTCTACGCATTTAACAAATTCCGCCATGTTATAATTCGCGGCTCAATAAAATTGGTCGCTTTTTTCGAGAAAGAGGTAATAAGAATATAGAAAAACTATGTTAAAGATAATGGAGAAGAAGAGGATTGGAAAATGTGATTTCTTCGTCCTCTTCTTCTCTGTGGATCAAGCTAACTTCCCGACGCCGACCGACGTTTATGGTGTGATATTTTGCATATAAACTGTGTCACGGAGGAAGTGTCGGACGCGAACACGTTCTTGCCACGGTTCCAAACTTTGCTACCAATGGCTGGCCACCCATTCTTTTTATTTTTTCATTAAAAAAAATCAGCTATAGTTTCTCACTAATTTGGTTTTGCACTAGGATTCGAAAATTACAGCTTGTTTGGATGGTTGTTATATTGTATTGTAATATATTATTTCGATATATATAATGTTTGAATAAATTGTACGTTTATCGTCATTTTATTTTATGATGTCATGTATCAACAAAATAAAAAATAAATTTACAATATTATTAAAATAAGTATGGTATGAGGTAGAATTATTATATAAAAAACAGGATAAAGGATAAATTAAAATAAAATTATTTAATAATAACAAAAGGCAAGATGAGAGGAAAAAATAAAGTAATGATGCGACTACACCAAATCGGTCATTTTAAAGTGTCATTTTCCGTCGTTATATAACGACAAATTTAACGATACAATATAATAAAATTTAAATAACAATCAAGGTGAATATTATATTTAAAATAACAATACGATACAGTACAACAGGTACAATCATCCAAACAAGAAGAGGGTCCACTAAATTATCGTTTGCTCATCTCAGAATAAACCTTGGTGTACTAATGAAACAGACTCGTATTTTTGTTTTCATGATATTTTGATCGTATTACTTATCCTAATCCTATGACACAGTTTTTAATGTTGTTCAATTACAGGCAAAAATTATTGAGAGTATGTGAATAAAGTCCCACATGAAAAGTAGAAAGAAAAAATATTCTACTTATAAGGAGTCGTGCGAGGCCTTTTGAAAAAAACGTACGGGTCTGGTCTAAAATGGACAATATCACATCATGTTAAAAATATCTTTGGACCGTTTTAACCTAACAACTGGTATCAGAGCCAATGATTTGACGGGATTATGGAGATGGCAGAGTGTAGCGTGGGAGCCGGGCTTAGTGCCTTTGCCCGTCTACGGGTTTTATAATTTGAAGATGCATACACAGCATTTGGGCTTCGGTGACAGTAAATACTCAACTTCATGTGAGTAGCATACAATTAATCTCCAAATTAGCCCATAAATGGTGATGGGTCATGTGGAACTTAGTCCAATGAAGAGATTGTTAGGTGTGTGTGAACAAAATCACACATGGAAAGTAGAAAGGAAAGAGATTAATTCTATTTATAAGGAGTTGTATATTCTTAATGGTGTGAGGCCTTTTGGGGAAAACCGTGGGAGCTTGGCCCAAAACGAATAATATCATACCATGTTAAAAGTATTTTTGGACCGTTTTAGCTTAACACAAATATGTTATTTATTTATACTTTTTATGTAGACGATTTAATTTGAATACCTGATTATATTTGCATCCTGTCCAATCATTAGTCGAAGATTCTTTTTCTCAATAAATATAAGTGATATGACAACTTTTTGTTAAAGAAATATATTCAGTACTATTTATCATGTTAGAATGTATTGCTCCTACGATCTCCTAGTACTTAATAAAATAATCTTGGCACGACGCGTACTTACTATAGTATAAAGATCTTATTACACTGTTAGATTGTTCATATGGTTACTTAACTAATAATAATTATATAAGAAAATTCAATTTTATTTATTTCGTAACAAAAAAGTCACTTTATTTATTATTATTTCACCAACAAAATCACTCTACACATTCTGCCATGGTATATTCAAATTACCTCCTCCTCTTTGCAACTAGTTGTAACATGTAATATTGTTAGGTCTCGTTAAAACCATAGGGTATCTTTTGGCTCTTATGGAAAAATAATTCAACTTACGAAGGAGTTGGGAACTCAATCCAAAGAGTGAAAGTTTTCTTTACTTTTCTTTTTATCTTTGGAGTAAAGATCAAATTTATGTTGTGTATAAATTGTTGAATATAGATAATAAAGAATAGGTTTTAACTACTTTAACCTTCAATAGAATTAATGCCAAGAGCTATGATGCATTTATATTGCACGTGTATCTGATGTGAATTACTATTAATTACTCAAAAATTATACATTTATGCTTGTACACATTGTAAAAATTTCCATTTAGTTATTAACAGATACTAAAGAAAAATAATCGTTTGTATGATGTGTCACATCAAAAAGAATGAGTGGAAAACCAAAAAGGTGGGTGAAGATGACTTGAAAACTAAAATTGCATTGATATTTAACTTCTACCTAAAATACGTAACTAGTGGTAAATATGCACGTTCCTATGATAGAAATCTGAGTGAAATTTCCTTTAAACAATTAAAATCTCAATAATCAGACAATACAATTCTAAAAAACAACACAAAAGAGAAAGACAAAGGTAGAACAAAAGAACATCGACTTACAACTTAATTCTTTCTTAAAACACTTTTTAGCCACTATTTTCCCCTATCGCTTTCAAACCAATTGGTTCACTATCCGAACGAAAAGGAAATATTTCACTATAATCTGACCTGTCCAATTTTACCACATCAAAACTTGAATTTTGTTCGTTGTAAAACATTAATTTATTCAAACCCTTCACTAGAGCAATATCACTATCGTAAAAATCAACTGGACTTGGATATTTTATCACACTTTTAACGGTTTCAATCTCCACTTCTTTCTCCTTATTATTTCACAAATGGTTTCTTGTATTGTCAATACACCAAAGCTCTATCATTTCATTCGGTGATAGGCAAATAAATCCCAGCTTCCCTTCGTACTCCACCAGTTTCTTGTCTGTATAATCTCTATTTTCAGTTACTGGCTCTTTGCCATTATAGTTTAAGACTAATACGTGATCATCATCTGTGAGAAAATAGACTAATCCACTTGCATTGATGGTTTGCAGATGTAGTACATGGGGTTACGATTCTTCATGCTTCTCACGCAACACAAAATCCCTTGTTTTGAAGATGCCTCGATCTTTGTGTTGCGATAATGGTTGAAAACTTTATATTCAGGTTTATTCAAGGCTTCAACTGGTAGATGCAATGGATCTTTTCCAGAGCAGTCATCCATTGGAACAAACTCTGTAACGTACTTGTTGTTTTTTAAACCTTGAACGAAGTAATTAACCTAAAATATTATTTGTTCTGTGACAATATACTTGCATAAAACCTGATTTATACGTCAACCCTTTCCATGTCTTGTTAACTACTTTGCAAGCATCTAATGGAAGCTCCGAAGAAGCCATTAATGGAACTCTTTAAGGAGTTAATTTCTAGAGAAAATAAAGAGTGTTTAGTTAATGTAAGGAAAGATAAGGGATTAATGAATCTTGAATCACTACATCAGCTTGAAAGTATAACTAATTTATAATAAGAGGAACTACGTTGAAGATAAAGCAGGTAATTAAGTTCATATATCATAGAAGGGAAAAAAAAAAAAACAATAAGAAGGCGTGCAAAATACGAGATTTGATTTTTGAATTTATCTTATGGTCAGCAACTTTTCCTTCTTGCTCATACTTAGTAGGTGATTACCATACTTTCCCTTTACAATAATAGTATGTGATCTCGACTGCGAGAAGTGTATTGAGTATTATACCTTTTATTACTGTGGAATGAATTATTTTACCACATCAGAACTGAAGATGGAAATAGAAAAGACACAAATTTTTGTCCCTAAATAATGTTGCAAGATCAGATTTCGCAGGGTGGTATATATGGTTTGCTTATTAATTTCTCTTGATTAATGTAATTTTTCTACGCTTTGAAAGATTAAGCAAGTCGAAAATTCTGCGCATACATCGAGTTATTTATTATAAATAAGGTTAAGTTTTTCTATCGTGATATTCTTTCTCACGTAGAAAAATGATATTTGTTTCGTTTAAGTGAAAAACACGAGAGAATTAGAGCAAAATAATAAAAAGAGGATGATTATGAATTGTTATTTTATTTTAATAAATTGCACTATATCTTTCTTTCACTTTATATGGTACGATTATCATTTTAAAGTCAAATGGTATTTTTATTCAAAATTCTTATTCATTTTATGTTAGTTAATTATAAAATTATGACTTGCGGTACTTTTAAAAAAATTTAAGTACATCGTTACAAAATATAGAAGAGAAATGAAAATTGACAATTGGATAATTAGACCTTTGTACTTTGAACTTCGAGGAAAGAAGTAAAGGGGAAGAGAAAATAAAAAAGGAGATATCTCAAGTATAACTTTGGATGTAATGGATATTTTTTGTTTACTTCTAATCTGGAGATATTTCATTAGAAACAAATTGGTATAGAACTTGTCAACCAGTTACTATCTATTATACAGTTTCAAAAAATTAATTGTATTGCTGCATATAAAAATTTTCTTTCAATTTTGGTGAAAAATCAACCAGGTCAAATGAAATAGGACGTAGTATAGACAAACTAATATATCGCCATTCGGCTTCAAAATGATTAAGTAATAATTAGGTTAGTAGTAGTAATAGATCCAGTAGATAAATTTAGTTTCCAAAGCTTCAAGATCCAACTTGTGATGCTCTGCTGGCTTAAAGTCTATTTCATATCTGGTACAAGCCTACATAAACGCAAACACAAATGTTCTACTTAATTGTACCGGTTAAACAAATTGTTGGCACTCTTAAAATAGTACATGCATAAATAATTTGTATATTTTTTGTGTTGATCAACAACAACAATAAAAAACTCAATAAGTTTTCACAAGAAAGATCTTGGGAGATTAATGTATATGCAGACCTTATCTTACGGAGAGAGGACAGAAAAGCTGTTTTCAATAGACCCTCGACTTTGTGTTGATCAACAATGATTAAAATATCGACTAGGGGTTAATGACCTCGAATGTCAACACAATTGCGACAGAAGTCGGTACGTCAATAGGTGGTCGCAGGACAAAATAAATGTAGTGCCCCGAGTAAAGAGATTCTTCTCCTAACTATTCACTGAAACTCGCTGTTTGGTATAAACCTGTTGCATCTATTAATTTGGTACAAACATTAAGCGTGAAAAATGATCACAGAGTTATGTTGCTTAGCCTTGCCTCACATCGCCTTTTCAAGATCTCCTAGGGAAGACGCCGCTTGACATCAGGGTTATGGTGATGGAGTCTGAAAGATTTTCTTTCCATCTCTGGTACAATCCTGTCTCCTTATTCTTGCACTTCAGATAAAAGCAAACCTTTTTCTTTCAGATCACCCAGTAAAAGGAAAAGAAGTTATATACAGACATCACCTTCTACGTGCATATTCCCGATCTGTTTCTGAACATAAAGTGTACAACAGACAATTTACAGAAAGCAATATCCTGGATATTAGCGATCTCTATGCAGCTTGAGACCAAGGTTAAAAACGACGAAACACTGTAGTCTTTAACGTCGGTTTTCTAAATATAAGGCAGTAGTAGCAGCATCATAATGAACTGGTGTCTGAAGGTAAAGGAAAATCATTGCTTTTATCTTTTTGTATTGAGAATATAGCAGGTACGGGGCTAAAAATTACATTGTCAACAGGATATTATGCTAAAATCTAGTTTCTCACAGCTTGTGCTGATTGAGCTGTAGCTATCATTTGAGCCATAATGCTAGCATACTGTACAGCTGTGTGCTGTGAAGTATATTGATCAGAGAGACCAAACTCTGAAAAATTTGGTTCAATGTGCACGAAATGACCTGGTAATGATCTTTTCGCAAGAGCTTCCTGCCATATGTCGAAGAATTCACCCATAATCTGGTGTGATTTCTCCCAGGAGGAAATTGGAAGATATTCCATCTACAAAAGAAACAAACAACTTGTGAGGTCAACATGCTCATAACATAGAACTGCTTGAAATTCATAAACGACCGTTGCAATGCAAAGACTAGGTGGAGAAAAGCTAAGTACACATAATTAACGCATACTATATAATCAGAAGAAAGACAGAGGGAGATCATGATGAAGATAATGGGAGGAAAGGAAAAGAAAAGAACGTCCATTGTGTATTTGAAATAGAACCTACTAGTGGGCTCTTTGGAATCCATTTACTAAGCATATGCAGCCAATCCATCAATACTCAGCTTCAAGGTGAAGTGTGACATGAAGTTCTGTTCCTAAACACATCAGCACCCAGAAAAGTTCATCATTCTTTCTTCGTACTCTAAGGTAGACCATCTTCTCAGACTAGTCTTCCTTTTTTAGTTGCCCCCCCCCCCCA
>MCJB01017652.1:65029-82507 GCA_002018475.1 Nicotiana obtusifolia | reverse complement strand
GCTATAGGTGTGGAATGCAAGGAATAGGCACTTCCGCGCAAGCAGAGTCGCTTGATGGGGAGAGCCTCTCCTCTGTGCGGGAGCATGTAGCAAAGCTCACAGCCGAGCTAGAAGCTGCCAAGAAAAGAGAGAAGGAGAGAGAAGAAAGAGAAAAGGTTAGAGATGCTCAGTATGCTGCCATACAAGAGCAGCTCAAATCTCTCTTGGCTTCTGGCGCTAATTTTTCGATTCCCCGATCACGTGAATCATCGCCGGATGATGCTCTTAATAATGACACTTTATCCGACGATGCCATGTAAACATTAGTAGACGTTGAATTGTATTAACAGTTTATATAATGTATATAAGTTCATTTGAACTTTATAGCTTGTTATTGTTTAATGTCGCTGTTTAATGATATTGTTTATTGTTGTTATTCTCGTTGTTGTTTGTTGTCGTTGTTGTTGTCTTTGTTGTTGTTTTCATGGCATAAAATGCTTATTTTTGGAATTTGGTAAAATTGGCAGGTGGTGTAGCTGCCAAAACAGGCAGTTTCTGGAAAAAATGAACCAAAAATAGCGACCAACTTTGGTCTCCAGTTGGTCGCTATTTTGCTGGAAAAAAAAATTAAATCTGCAAATTAGCGACCACCTTTGGTCGCTATTTGGTCGCTATATCACCAAATAGCGACCAAAGTTGGTCGCTAATCAAAAAATAAAAAATAAAAATCAGCAATTAGCGACCAGCTTTGGTCGCTAACTGCTGATTTTTATTTTTTATTTTTTTGTTTAGCGACCAACTTTGGTCGCTATTTTAGAATTTTAAAAAAAATATAATTAATTTAGGGACCAGCTTTGGTCGCTATTGACCAGATTAAATTAATTTAAAATAAAAATAAGCGACCAACCTTGGTCGCTAATTTGCAACCAAAGTTGGTCTCTATATGTTTTTTCCGGAATGTTTGGTTCTTTTGTGTTGGAGACCAATGTTGGTCGCAAATAAGCGACCAACTTTGGTCGCTATTTGTTTGTGACCACCTAAATACTGACCAGGCCATTGTGGTCGCTTTTTGGTCGCTTTTCTGCAAATATTGACCAACTTTGGTCGCTTTTTTCGGTCGCTTTTTACCTGATTTTTAGTAGTGGATGGATACGTACGACCTGAGAACTAGATCATATTTACTCCATTCAAATTGTAAATGATCATAAGAGATTATTTCCTCTAACAACAAAGCTTATGTTATTGAAATGTTAAGAAGTTTGCAGTGTAAGTAAGTAGAGAATGAAGGCCGGTCTCACATAGGCTATTTTGCTTAGAATTCTTTTACGGGAAAATAATACTGTATAACTACTTTTAAAATAAGAAATTTTACCTCCTATAGCAAAGGTATACATCTATTATTATAAATTAAAATCATTTTAAAATTATTTTCTATAGCTACCTTTTATATTTTATAGTAAAATAGGTATTTATGGTATACACTACCATTGAGGCGTGAAATATGCTATATATGTTTTTTCTCTCTTTCTTTCAGTTAACCTCTCTCAAAATCTCAGCAAAATTTTTCTTCTTTCTCTCTCTCTTCCTTCTCTCTCTTCGAGCAAAATATCTGCTTCTAATCGTGAATTCTCTTGCCAAATCCTCTAGGTTTACTGCAATTGAAAATACTTCTACAGGTTCAGTCAATCTACAGTGTGTACACCAACATGAACTTTGGATGAATAATAGGGCAGAAGTTCTTAAAACGATGAATCATCAATTTCTACATAACTATGAGTAAGAATCTTCGGTATCATCATCCACCATTGGCTCATCCTCTTAGGAAAACAGATCTGTCCATAGCAACACCAGAGAAGATTTGAGAGCCGGGTTTTTGTTCGTCTCTATTTTTAGTTTTAATACAATATATATAGTATTTTGCTTGGCCGAAAAACGCCACCTTCGGCGAACTTTCTTCTCTTCTTTGTTATTTACACCCCATGTTTTCATACGTGAGAGTACGTCGTAAGTCAATTGATGTAAGCTCAGAAATGAGATTATATTTGAAAGTACATAAAGTAATTTAATCATGTTACCTTGGAGGTTACAAATCTTTAAGATCATGAATAACAAGTACCAAGAGAGTTGGAAAGCTTATAAGCTAAATGAAAAATAAGTTTCGTCGAAAGTCGATAAGTATGGAATGTTATATCTTGTACTTTGGGGTGAGACTAGGGTTATTAACATGATAAGGAGGTTATGTTATGAGTTATTTTAGTCGTATGATAGTCGTGTATTACATTTTGAAGTCAAGCGAGTTGTGGACAAAAGTTGGCAAAGGTCATCACAAGTTACATTCATAATGTGCTGAAAATTAGGTCAAATGCTGCAGAGCTCTTCTCCTAATATACTTGGAATTACAGGATGATCCACATATCAAATTGAAGATCTACGAGCCTAATTTCTAACGCATTAAATCGTTCGTCGATACGACATCAGAGTAGAGAGATATTCACACTTTTGCGAGATTGCCCAAGCAGCTCCCAATGGGACCCACTTAGGCGGTGGTCGACCTACTTCACTTTAAAAACTATTTGGACGACCTTTAATTTCTCATTTTTTGACCCAACCTCTTCCATACAGTCCTCCAACCCTCCTAAAAAAAATACCATAAGGGTTTGAAGTGATTACACCATATTTCAATATCAAAAGTTAGTTCTAGTGAAGAACAACACCTCTATAAGGTTGTGTTGTCATTGAGGAACATTATGGGCTGTGTTTGGCTTAAATTTCAAGTTTTTGCTACTGGATAGGTGAGTATAACAGCCTACTAATTGTGCTTAAGCTTGCTTGTATGTTGGTTAAGTTGTTAGGATGATAAACTACAAGATAATACTTGGATTAGCTTGAGATGTTGTTGTTCTTGATGGATTGATTTGAAAGTTGCTCTTACGTACTTTAAGTGGCTGGAAATTATGGAAAATAAGTTTTCCATGATATTGTTAGTATGATTATGTTGGTTTACATGTCAATCTTTTTGAGGAAATTGGTAACTAGAAAAGAAATGGCTATAAAACACTTGAAAGTTGTCTATAGTGATATTATCTTGTGCGGGTAACTTTGAAATAGAGTACAAGGTTGAAAATCCTTTAAAAAGTATAGGTTATTATACTGGATATATTACTAAGTTCAAGAATGAATGATAATAGGTTGAAGGGTGCTAAAGGGATTCAATACGAGCTTGTCGCTCCTCGTGATATGTTGTTGACTTGTTAATGAAATATTTTGTACCATATTATTGATGTTGTTCTTATTGTATTGCTCTGGTTGTTTTTGTTAGTATATGGTATTGGAGGAGGCCCTTTTTACAGGGGAAATGTTGCCCAAATTTACATAAACGAGCTACTAGTTTAAGTTGCGGACTTAGCCTTTACTCAGCACTGATTTTGAATCTCCTTATGCTATGGTAGATTGAGTTTATTTTTTTGAAGAATTACTTGGAAGTTATTAAGGAATCAACGAAGTTAAGGTATGTTAAGGTTATCCCTTCTATCCTTTTGGCATGATCCATATGATACAAATGAAACGAGCAAACGCGGAACTTTCACAAATGACTCTATTCTTAGAAGTACTAAGGGTGCCTATGTTCTTGATTCCCCATGTGTCCTATTATTATATCGTCTATTCATGGGTCTTAGAAAATACGTAAGTTGATAAAGTTTATTTTATGTTATTAATCGAAGGCATATTGATCTTATGACATTCCGAGAGATCTTACTGACTTACTTCATTATGCATTGCATTCATTTATACATGTATATTGAACCATGACCAGATGGCATTATATACGCGTATATTATATGTATATGGGGTATGGGAAAATATTATGGCGTTATATACGCACCACCACCTAATCAGCTGGTATATGTTGATGATTTCGCCCACGGAGGCCGAGATGATAGGATGGGATGCCCTTAGAGACTTAATGATGTCATGTACGCATATACCTATGCGTAATATGACATACACATATGCATGACATTATAAATGTTTCATGATTCACAGAGCTATTCAGACTTACAGGTTGAGTGCTTTACTCCATGTTTCTTTCATGTCTTTTATATACTGCTTTCATGCCTTACATACTCGGTACTTTATTTGTACTGACGTCTCTTTTGCCTGGGGATGCTGCATTTCATGCCCGCAGGTCTCGATAGAGAGGTTGACAGTCCTCCTAGTAGGCTATCAGCTAAGCGGAGGGTGTTGGTGCACTCCACTAGCTCCGGAGTTTGCCTATTTGGAAGGTGTTGGTGCACTCCACTAGCTCCGGAGTTTGCCTATTTGGTCAGTATGCTTTGGGCATATATTGATTGGTATGGCGAGGCCCTATCCCGACCTTTATGTCGTTTATGTACTCTTAGACGCTTATAGATAGATATCTTGTATATTGATGGTTGTATGGCCTTGTTGGCCTATGTTTTGAGTGTAAAAATGATCATTTCTATCTTATAGGCCTGTATGTCACATGTATAAGTTTGTATACCATGTTAGGTCATCCTATGTCGAGTATTTTCTTATGTTTAATTCTGGTCATCTCATGACGGTCTTTTCGGCTCATTTACCCATGATGGTATGATAAGAAGGATACGTTATGTTGGTACTCGGTTGAGTTAGACACCGGGTGCCCATCGTGGTGCTTCGGTTTGGGTCGTGACAAAAATGGTATCAGAGCAGTTCTGTCCTAGGGAGTCTACAAGTCGTGTCTAGTAGAGTCTTGTTTATGGGTGTGTTGTGCACCATACTTATAAGCAGGAGGCGACATGCCATTTAGAAGTGTCACTCTTTATTTTTACTCTAGATTGCGTGGTGGAGCTCATTTGTAAGAATTCAAACTCCTAAATTCTATTTTATTCGTAATACAAAGATACCTACATCCAGAAAGACAGTTGGTAAGAGATTGAATGTGACTGTGGAAGAGTTGAGTCAGAGGAACTCGATTTTACATCATGCTTATGATGAGTAAATGTGAGGTCTTCAGTAGATCATGTGTGTACTAAGACGTGTAAGCTTCTTGATAAGGAGCCCTAAGGCATGAGTATCTATCTACCCATATGGTTTAAAGCAACGAGAGAATCAGAAGGTAGATACAAGTTTCAACAAGTAAAAAAAGCAAGGTAAAGAACGATACGATTCCCAGTTAGTGAAGATTATCAATATTTACAATTCAGGTGGAGAAATATAAATATTTAGAGTTACTTTCAACAGTAACAAAGATATATACACTTGACCACACCCATCTCAATTATGTCTTGTGGGAGCTAAGAGATATAGTTTAAGAGGAGGACAGGAATACCAGGATCTAGCTGGGGTTGGAGTAACCCAAAAATTGTGGATGGATTGTTATCATTAGCTCACATTTCCGAAGGATAGTGTAAAACATGGTAATAGTTCTCCTTGTGAGATTCACAGATGGTGCACTCTAGAATAGTATAATCAGATATGAATACTAGAATGTTCAAAATTTCAGAAGATAGACAGTGGAATCGTAGAAGGGATAAATATTTACCTTAGTATAACTCAGGCCCCTACGAAAAAGAGAATTCTAGGCAACCCGAAGAGCCTGTGAGATGAAGCAAGGGGAGCTAAAAGTGAAAGAATGTTTTATTGAAGTTTTCAGAATAAAGGGATAGACAGAAATATTAGCAGGAGAATAAAAAGAGAATAATGAAACATGATGAGTAATGTGATAAATGGATGACAATGGTAAATCAAAATATGACAGGATTACAGAGTCTATAGTCAAGTTAAGGAAAAGACAAGAGTTTACAGGCCTTGAGACAATAAAAGAATATAAGCTATAAAGTCATATCCCCATTTCAAAAAATGAGTTGGTGACTCTAACGTGATTACTAGAAGGAAAAATTAGAACCCCAGAGTAATATAAATCAGTATGGGCTAGTGAACAAGACGTGAATTAGGGACTGAAGGATTTTATAATAGTTGGCATCGTGAAAATTTCAGAGATAACATTCCGGCAATAATAGAATGGACAATAAAAGAATAACCTTTAAAGGTCATTCAGGAAGATGCTTCCTTAAAGCAAGCCCTGTGAGCAGAGTTAAGCTTAAGGGACTAAGTGTGCCAGATTACACTAGGTGTCACCTTTGTGCGTAAGAAACTCAATTATCCCTGGTACAGAAGGGTTACCGCAAGGCGAGTAAGAGTCCGTGAAGATGTGAAAAGACGCCAAATAATGAATAGGTAAAATATTTATAGGTAAATCTTCATAGCATTAAATGTTAGTACTCCCCTAAAGGGGGGAGATGGTGTGATGTGGTATTAAGTCACAGTTATGTAGTTCAGATAACTATGGAATAGTAAAGGAAGAATGTGGCAGAAAGGAGAAAACAATGAAATTGCATTTATTCAGATCCTACAGATATGATACGACTCCAGAACATTATGCGAGCACGACGCCGGGGAGAGGCAGTAAGGGTTCCAGCACTAGATGTTATTGATAAATAAGTGCAAATGAACATTTGATATATAAGGAGCCGGTGCAAGGGTTAAGTTAAGACAAAGGACATAATCCAAGAAAGATTACGCAGAATATAGATATGAGCATGCACCAACGAGTAATCAGTAGTTGATTCAGGAAGAGCCTAGTTATGGCCAGACAAGAGGATATAGACAAATCAACAGATTATGCAAGATAAACATAGTGAACGCCCAACATAGTGAATTCAGTCTCGCAGATATGACGTCGTAATCCTTAAGAAATATTCAGATAGGAGTTGGGGTTGTTAAAGGTACCGTCTAAGTGTTACAGAAATAAAAGAGAGTGCCACTAGGGAGACAGTTTAAATTTCAGTTCAGAAGCAACCCTATGAGCACAAGGGTGCAGAGATAAGTAACTAAGGATAATTATAGGCAAGTAAGAACATCAAAAATTCCTTCGGGTATACGATGTAATAAGCTCGCAGCTTTACAAGAGTCATAGGATCTCCCCTAAGTACTAAAAAGAAAGACTAGCTGAGGATAAGCATAGTGATACAAAGAAGAAATGGTCTGGTAACAACGATCCCACTACAATATTGTATGCACTCTATAAGAAAGTGGCACCTATCGTGGCTAATGAACGGGAAAAAAAAATAAAAAGTGATATTTGAGATCATATGAGTTACAGAAAATTCCAATACTCGTGAGCAATAAGATAAGCCAAGTATTCATGCAACAAGTGGCAGAACGACCAAAAAAAGTAACTGCTTACATTTAAAGATAACTAAGAAGGCACGAAAGGAAATCTATAGTGCTAGCAAGTTAAATGAAGGTTGCGAGTAGTATAAATAGATAGGTGTAGGTTGCAAGCTAAAGTATGGTAGCACGACAAGGTTTCAGGTAGATTGGAGTAAGGATAAGCAAAGGCGAGTGAGAAGGTGACAAGAATAGGTAAGGCCTCGGGATTAAGCCCATAAAATCAAGAGAGATGATGGTTTCCCTAAGTTATATAAAGCTCAGTATAGCCTGAATGAACTTGGAGGAGTCTAAGACTAGGAGCAATTATGAGAGATGAAATGATGAACTAGTAGTAGAATAAGGGTGTATTTGTGATAAATAAGAGGATGACGTTTATGCCTATGATTTAAAGAAAAGGGATTTCATGAATTGCACAGGATTAGAATACCCCCATTAGATGAATCACGTTGGAATTCTATGAAATACGGTTATTGAATTATAGTATCGTCCACTTCAAATATTCCCCGATGTGACGTGAGCCCTAGTGATAATGTATTACGTAAGAGGTTTCAAGTTATCAGTTGTAGATTATAGATCAACATTAAGGTGAATCAACAATGGATAGACAAAAGGTATAAAGTATTAGATAAGATTAAGCCGTCATCCTTAAGATGAACAGTAATGAGGAAGCATTAAAGGACTTAGATTTATCATACAGGATAAGCAACGAGAGTAACCTAGAGTTAGGTAGTAGACCTCAGTAATAATAAACTGAAATAAGTGTTATGGTATAGTATAACCTACCTAGATATAGTAAAGCCATAAGCATAGATACCCGAGGCTATGAAACAAGATATATCAATAGTCGTAATTTCAGCAAAGAACTGAGCGAAGAAATTCAATACACCTATAGATTCCTAGAGGGACAGCTTATCCTAGATTTGTATATGTTCACAAAGTGAGGCCTAGAGATTGGCTAAAAGCTGGAGGAAAAAGGAGAGAAGAGACACATAGGTGTACATACATGGTCAGAGTCGTACAGGCTGCAAGACCGAAGGTAGCAACAGTTATGAGATTGGAAGAATTCCGATTACAAGTGCTGGTGTGAGAAAGAGGCCTAAAGGGGGGAGTAT
The DNA here is from genome assembly GCA_002018475.1 of Nicotiana obtusifolia. Classification (NCBI taxonomy): domain Eukaryota; kingdom Viridiplantae; phylum Streptophyta; class Magnoliopsida; order Solanales; family Solanaceae; genus Nicotiana; species Nicotiana obtusifolia. Next base: position 74,180 of record MCJB01017652.1, on the reverse strand, counting down.
CCTGGCCTTTGGATTTATTCACAGAACAGTTGCCTAGATGGAAAGGACAATATTAAAGTATTCGTAAGATCTATAGGTTATGAGACTCAAAAGCGCATCATTCAACATTCGATGACGAATGTTCCAAAGGGGAACTGATGTTACACCCCATGTTTTCATACGTGAGAGTATGTCGTAAGTCAATTGATATAAGCTCAGAAATGAGATTATATTTGAAAGTACATAAAGTAATTTATTCATGTTACCTTGGAGGTTACAAATCATTAAGTTCATGAATAGAAAGTACCAAGAGGGTTGGAAAGCTTAGAAGCTAAACGAAAATAAGTTTCGTCGAAAGTCGATAAGTTTGGAATGTTATAACATGTACTTTGGGGTGAGACTAGGGTTATTAACATGATAAGGAGGTTATGTTATGAGTTATTTTAGTCGTATGATAGTCGTGTATTACATTTTGAAGTCAAGCGAGTTGTGGAACAAAAGTTGGCAAAGGTCATCACAAGTTACATTCATAATGTGCTGAAAATTAGGTCAAATGCAGCACAACTTTTCTCCTAATATACTTGGAATTACAGGATGCTCCACATATCAAATTGAATATCTACAAGTCTAGTTTCTAATGCATTAAACTGTTGGTCGATAAGACATCAAAGTAAAGAGATATTCGCATTTTCGCGAGACTGCACAAGCAGCTCCCAATGGGACTCACTTAGGCGGTGGTCAACCTACTTCACTTTAAAAACGATTTGGACAACCTTTATTTCTTGTTTTTCAACCCAACCTCATCCCTACACTCCTCCTAACCCTCCTAGACAAATACCATAAGGGTTTGAAGTGATTCTAAAGTGATTACACAATATTTCAACATCAAAAGTTAGTTCTAGTGAAGAACAACACCTCTCTGAGGTTGTGTTGTCATTGAGGAACATTGTGGGATGTGTTTGGATGAAATTTCAAGTTCTTGCTACTGGATAAGGTGAGTATAACAGCCTACTAATTTTTCTTAAGCTTGCTTGTATGTTGGTTAAGTTGTTAGGATGATAAACTACAGGATAATACTTGGATTAGCTTGAGATGTTGTTCTTGATGGATTAATTTGAAAGTGGTTACGAGTTTCTACGTGTTCCTTTCATCATTGATAGTGTACGAAGGTTTTAGAATGAGGTTTTATTTGATATAAGGTTTATTACCGGTATTAGGTGGTTTTGAGCAGCTATTGTGATCGAAAATTTTGCTACGAGTATGCGAGTCGTGTGGTGTGTCATGTGAGTACATCTTGGGTTATGGCTATGGTTTGATACAGCTTGTTCAGACTTAGATAAGGTATGGATGCAAGATTTAGGTCTTATAGGAAATTTCGGATGTTAGAAATTGGATTATGTGGTTTATGGGCTAAGGTTGAAGTAATAATCTTCATTATGTTGTGTTATCGGGCCTATATGGAATAGGGTAACGTGGGATCACCCTGGGGTATACGCATGGTAAGGCTACACGGCGGTTTGATGGCTTTAGAACAACCCCTGGCACGCTTGAGGACGAACATATGTTTAAGTGGGGGAGGATGTAATAACCCGATCGGTCGTTTTGAGCATTTACACTTTGTTCGGCAGTTTGAGGGCATGAGTAGCTCCACATGATGTACGATGACTTTTGTGAATCATCGGTTTTGATTTTCAGGTTATTCAGAATTGATCTAGAAGAATGAATTTCATAATTGAAGCTTTAAGTTGGAAGAGTTGACCAAGTTTGACTTTTGGGGAATTTGACCCCGCAATGGAGTTTTGATGGTTCTGTTAGTCAAAAATTTGAAGGTTTGGAAAGTTTATAAGTTTGACCGAAAGTTGACTTTGTGGATCGAATTCAGATTGTGGTTCCGAAAATGGGAATAGCTTCGTTATGTCATTTGGGACTTGCGTGCAAAATTTGAGTTCATTCCGAGTTGATTCGATATGTTTCGGCGCGAGTTTTGGAAGTTGAAAGTTCAAAATTTATTAATTTTTGATTCGAGGTGCAATTCGTTGTTTCGATGTTGTTGTGCGTGTTTTAAGGCCTCGAGTAGGTTCATGTTATGTTATTGGACTAGTTGGTATATTCGGACGGGGACCCGAGTGATTCGGAAGAGTTTAGGATGGTGTCCCGAGTGGTTTGGAAGAGTTTCGGACGGGTTCAGATCGTTTGGATCAATTTTGGCTAAGGCTGCTGGTGGCAGGATCTGGTGTGATCGCACCTGCAGCTGGTTTTGCGCATGTGCGATGGTCGCAGAAGCGACAAATGAGTCGTAGAAGCAAGGTGAGAGCTGGGTGAGGAAGATCGCAGAAGCGGAGATTTGGGCGCATGTGCTGATGCGCAGGTGCGAAGGGATGGAGCGCAGGAGCGAGGTCTTGCGCAGGTGCGGATGATGGCTCAGACCTGCGATGTCGCAGAAGTAGAATATGTTTCTGCAAGTGCAAGGGGTCTGTGCCTAGTGTATTTCCACAGAAGGGGACGTCTTGTCGCAGAAGCGACACCGCAGAAGCGGCTCTTTTATTGCAGATGCGTAAAGGTCTGGGCAGAATAATATTAAATCGAGGTTTTGATTCTTTTATCATATTTTGAGATGTGGAACTCGGATTGAGGGGACTTTTGAAGCAATTTTCATCACAAGGATTGGGATAAGTGTTCTACACTTGGTTTTGATTTTATTTCAAGAATCCATCTTCATTTTTGGCAATTGGTTGTTGAATTTTAAAGGGAAATTGGGGGGTTTTGACTAAAACTTCATAAAGCGAATTTTTGAGTTTTGAATGTCAATTTGGATTCGGATTTGAGTGAAACTAGTATGGTTGAAATCGTAATTGAATGTTGTCAGATTTTATAAGTTTCATCTAGTTCCGAGGCGCAGGCCGGGGTTGGACTTTTGAGTTGATTTTGGGCTTTTGATTAAAGATTCGATCTCTACCAATTGGACTTGTTTCCTTAGACTTTATCGATGTATTTGAGTTTCTTTTGGCTAGTTTCGAGCCGCTCGGAGGTTGGTACATACGGGATGGCATTTTTGGAGCATCGCTTGGCTTGCTCGGTATTGGATTTAGCTTGTTCAAGGTAAGTAACACTTCTAAACTTGGTGCTGAGGGTATGAACCCTGAATTACCTGTTATGTGTTTGGATGTTGAGGTGACGCATATGCTAGGTGACGGGCGTATGGGCATGCACCGTGTGAATTGCGACACCGTTATTTTTGTGGTACTGTATAGATACTTGATCTTATCTGTAACCATGAAAGCTCTACGTACTAGAGTTGTTGAGCTGTGATACACGTAAGAAGCCATGTCTAGGCTACATGCTCATTCTATTGGGACCCAGTGAGGTCATTTCTACTGATAATTTATTTGCTTACATTGCAATTTCATACTCAATCATGTTCATTCACTTCATATCATATCTCAGTCTCTGTTACTATTTATTGACACATCAGATCATTATTTTTGGGCTAGTTTCCTGGCATTGTGAGCCTTATAGTCTGGAGAGATTGATTACTGGGTGAGGCTGAAGGCCTGATTGTGAATGATATTATGGGATCGGGCTGCACGCCGCAGCATGTTTTTATTGATTTATGTCTGGATCTGGCTTATTATAGCGCTTGGGCTGAAGGAGCCCCTCTCGAGTCTGTACACACCCCAGTGAGCGCAGTTAATTTATATTGAGGGATGGATCTTCCCTCGGTATGGATCTTGCCCGAATCATTTATATTTGAGTATGGATCGTCCCCTGAGCTGGATTGGCCTTATACAGTTCTGAGTGACTGACTGTCGGTTGTGATATATATATATATATATTTGGGATGGATCTTACCTGGGCTAGATTGGCCTTATACAGTACTGAGTGACTGAGCATATCGACTGATTGAGCATGATGAGTGAAAAGTGTGAGGCAGTGAGATTGAGTACTCTGAGAGTGTGAGTACATGAATTCATCACTGAGATACATTGCATTTGACGTGCGTACTTAAGATACATACATAGAGATGCATTTCTTTCTGATACCTGGTTTTGGTGACATTTATGATTTCAGCTGCATATTGACATGTAGGCATAGAGATGTATTTTTTTCTCATGCCATTTGATAATGAAACATCTTATCTGTTGTTGAAAAGTTTTTGGGAAAAATCACAGTTTTTAAACTTACTCATATATTTGGTGATTTCGGTAAAAGATTTGGATTTTCACTGATATACTTGAAAAGCAGGCCTATTTTTCTGGAACTGTGAACGAGCTGAGCATTTTATCTCTGAACTACTTCTTTTATTACTTCCATTATGTTGTTATGAACTGTTGTTGGCTATTAGTGTTGGACCCCGACCTGTGTTCCAGCTCGTCACTACTTTCAACCTAAGGTTAAGTTTGTTACTTATTGAGTACATGGGGTCAGTTGTACTCATACTACACTTCTGCACCTTACGTGCATATGTTGGGCGCTGGTGTTGCTGTGATCGGCGGGAGCTGGATTTGAAAACGTACCTGCATTCCGGTTGTATCTGCCTCTTGTTCATAGTAGCCTTAGATTTATAAAAATCTGTTTATGTACATTTCGAACAGATGATGTATTTATTTCATACCAGCTTCGTAAATTCTAATCTTAGAAGCTCATAATTTGCACTACCAGTCCTTGAAAATTGTTTGTATAAAAATGGTGTATTATCATTTCTTTTCTTAATAAATCTCATGAAATTGGATAGTTGCTAATTGGCTTACCTGACGGGTTGGGTTAGGTGCCATCACGCCTAGGTGAATTTTGGGTTGTGACATGTATATAGGGTATGGGGAAAGGTTATGGCGTTATATATGCACCACCACCTGATCAGCTAGTATATGTTGATGATTTCGCCCATAGAGACCGAGAAGATATAATGGGATGCCCTCAGAGACTTGATGATGTTATGTACGCATATACTTATACGTGATATGACATTTATACGCATATGCATGACATTATAAACGTTTCATGATTCATAGAGCTATTCAGACTTATAGGTTGAGTGCTTTACTCCATGTTTCTTTCATGTCTTTTATATACTGCTTTCATGCCTTATATACTCGGTACTTTATTTGTACTGACGTCCCTTTTGCTAGGGACGTTGCGTTTCATGCCTGCAAGTCTCGATAGAGATGTTGACAGTCCTCCTAGTAGGCTATCAGCTAAGCGGAAGGTGTTGGTGCACTCCACTAGCTCCAGAGTTGTCTATTTGGTCAATATGCTTTGGACATGTATTGATTGGTATGGCAGGGCCCTGTCCCGACCTTTATGTCATTTATGTAATCTTAGAGGCTTGTAGATAGATGTCTTGTATATAGATGGTTGTATGGCCTTGTCGGCGTATGTTTTGAGTGTACAAATGATCATTTCAGTCTTATAGGTATATACATTACATGTATAAGTTTGTATACCATGATGGGTCATCCTATGTCGAGTATTCGCTTATGTTTAATTCTGGTCATCTCATGACGGCCTTTCCGGCTTATTTACTCATGATAGTATGATAAGAAGGATACATTACGTTGGTACTCAGTTGAGTTAGGCACCGGGTGCCCGTCGCGGCCCTTCGGTTTGGGTCGTGACAAAATATCACCGTATTTTGTGATTTTTTGTTGTTTGAATATAGTCGAATTGAATATGGTGAATTGAATACAATATATAATAGTGAATATCTATGAATTAAATACAATATATACAGTCAAATTGAATAGAACAGTATACACCCTATTTTCTTGACTTTTTTTTTTGTTTGAATACAACTGAATTCAATATAGTGAAATTGAATACAAGTCAATATTGCGCTTTCCGTTATTAAACACCCGTAATCACTATTTTTGTAGGTAGATTACCTTACTGTATTTATAAATACTTTCGCGCGAATACATGGAATACATAATTAAACATCTATAATCCCTATTTTTTACCTCATTATATTTATAAATACAGTCACACGAATACATGGAATACAACACAATAGCAGCAAAATTTATGTAGAATTGATTTTGTTGAGTTAAATTAGGAGTGATACACGCTAATTGACCTCTTTCCGTTATTAAACAGCTAGACTCCCCTATTTTTTTAAGCGAATTTCGCTACTGTATTCATGAATATAGTAGCGCGAATATAGGGAATAAAGTCGCATACAACTGGATTCCCCTATTTTTTAGGCGATTTTTGTTACTGTATTCATGAATACAGTAGTGCGAATACGTCGATATACTCTCATAACAACTGAATAGTAGCTATAGGAAGTAATTATGTATATGGTAGCTATTGGAAGCTAATAGCCACTAAACAATAGTAGTTTATAAATTACTTTATCTTTTTTCCCATTTGGAAAGATGTTTATGGGAAAAATACGGATCTAGTAATTTCACCACTATTGAGTTTATAATCTCTTTCTAGCATGTGAGTGTGTGTGTGTGTGTGTGTGTGTGTGTGTGTGTATGCACACACACATTGTGTATGTTATATACAAAAATTATATAAATTTTATACACTTTTTCGATTACTAAATTTAAATAATTTATGGCACAAGCTAAAAGTAATAATACCTATGTTTCGATGCTGCCTAACATTTGGATACAACTTTGAGATCTCGGCCTTGTACAGACCTTTGGGATTTGCTACACTATAGGGCCTGGACTTTTTAGTTATATAAATAGCCGGTCAGATTTAATATTGAAAATGTTACCTACTATAACAAACTATTACACCATATTTATTATAAACCAAAATAATTTTAAAATATTATTACTTATAGTTATCTTTTATATTTTATAGCAAAATAGGTTTTTTTTAATACCTACCGTTAAGACATGAAATACGCCAATTATGTTCTCTCTCTCTCTCTCTCTCTCTCTCTCTCTCTCTCTCTCTCTTCCTTCCTTCTCTCTCTATCAGCAAGATTCTCAATCCTCTCTCTTCTCCATCAAATTAGCGGAATCGTCGGCGTGGTCGCCGTCAGAATCGTCATCGACAAGAGATTCGTCGGCATCGATCATCATCCACTATTAGCTCATCCACTTAGGCGAACAGATCTGGTCTTGGCTATGTTGGAGAAGATTTGAGGGCCAGGTTTTTGTTCGTCTCTATTTTTTAGTTTTAATACAATATATACAATATTTTGCTTGGCCGAAAAACACCATCTCCGGGTTCTTACCCCGCCTGTATTTTTGTATTCCGAAGGTTTTTATTTTTTGAATACAACTGAATATCACTGTGTTCTGTGATTTTTTATTGTTTGAATATAGTCGAATTGAATACGGTGAATTAAATACAATGTATACTAGTAAATAATGAATATCTGTGAATTGAATACAATGTATACAGTCGAATTGAATAGAACGGTATACACCCTATTTCTTGATTACCTCATTGTATTTATAAATACGGTCGTGCGAATACATGAAATACATCACAGTAGCAGCAAAATTTATGCAGAATTGATTTTGTTGAGTTAAATTATGAGGGATACACGTTAATTGATCCTCTTTCCATTATTAAACAACTGGATTCCCCTATTTTTTAAGCGAATTCCGCTACTGTATTCATGAATACAGTAGCGCGAATACAGTTGCACAGCTGGACTCCCTTATTTTTAGTTGAATTCCGCTATTGTATTCATGAATAAAGTAGCGCGAATACAACGAATATAGTCCCTATTTTTTAGGCGAATTCCACTACTGCATTCACGAATATAGTAGCGTGAATACAACGAATACAGTCGCGTAATAACTAAATAATAGTTATAGAAAGTAATTATGTATATGATAGTTATATAAAGTTAATAATCACTAAATAATAATGATTTTTAAAAATTCTTCTTTAATATTTATTTCTTATAACAAGTATATATAAATTATATATTAATTATATATAATTATACATATATTATATATGAATAATACATTAGCGGACCATTTCAAATTTAAGAGATTTGGTGGGCATTGTTTGAGTTAGTTCTTCTGTCAAATATAAGAATGTGATCAGCCCAAAGCATGACATTATGGGTATGGGTTTAATTATAAGCAGCCCATTTAGATGACGATCATTATATTACATCGTGGCGCGACCCTGCATGGTTTCGGTCCACGTTTCGTCTAATTGAGCGCCATGTGTTTATCTCGAATGACCTGCTCAGTTGTTCTACAGTCTACACTCTTTGTTGTCCTTCACATTTCTCAGCTGAACACAATACCTATCTCAAGTTGCTCTTACAAAGTACTCGAAACTTTAAGTCCCTTTTTTTTGTCTGTTATTTTTTGCTTTGTTTGCAGACTTCAATATGCAGAGTTCAACAGATTCTCCACCTTCACCGACTCGTGAAATTGACAACATTTCAGGTTTCTCCATAACTCAATCACAGTGTCCAGTGAAAGATCCCCTTCTTAATTCCCTTTCTGTCTATAATTTTTGCTTTATTTGCAGCATCCAACATGCACACTACTTCAACAGAGTCTCCAACCCCTTCACCAATTCGTGATGTTGGGAACAGTACAGGTTAGTCTCGTTTCTCCTTCACAACCCACTCGCCTTTAGATTTTTCTTTCTTCACCCAGGCTGTTTGGGCAAAGTTACTGATACAAGTATTTTACTATATTTTTCAGATTTAGTCAGAGATGTAATATTATGGAAGAGGAAGAATTTGAGTGTTCTAACACTTCTATCAGCTACGGCGATGTGGATAGCGGTTGAAGTCTATGAATTGAAATTCGTGACTCTCTTTTCCTGGATGTCCATGTTTGCGATTTCGTTTCTCTTTTTCTGGGGTAGCATACATAGGCTCTTGGGGAAGTAAGCAATCATATCTATCGTTATTTGTCTGTGTTCTCTGTCTTAGCTTTGAACACGAGTAGCTTTATTATTGCGGCTATTGTTTCAGCAGAGAGCCAGTGGACATGTCAGCGATGTATATAAGCGAGGAATCAGCTACGGCAATGGGGACAAAAATCCGGGAATGTGTGGAAAGATGCCTGCGATTAATATTTAGCGTGAGTGCCGAGAAAGAGTGGTTCGTTTTTGCCGGAAGTGTAGCTTCTTTGGGGTTGATCTCGGTGGTTGCTAGCTATTTTGATTTACTTACGCTTCTCTACTTTGGTAGTACTATCTCTTATGCTTATGGTACCCCCCCCCCCCCCCC
>MCJB01017652.1:47041-65009 GCA_002018475.1 Nicotiana obtusifolia | reverse complement strand
CCCAATTATATATTATATATTCATTTTTAGTGAAGGGATTTAATTATGTGTTTAATTTCTTGGCTTTGCGGGGCAGGGGTCGTGGTGGGACTGACTGGACCATTTGTATATGTGAAATATGAGCACAAGATTAAGGAGTGGGGGCAGCAAGCAAGAGTGAGGTATCAAAGATGTTATGCCACGGTGGTGCAGAAGCTGCAGGAAATGAAGAACAAGCTGCAGGAAATGAAGAACAAGCTGCAGGAGAAGAAAAGGAAGAAAACGGAGTAGTCACTGGTTCCAATTTTTTTTTCTTTTTTATTTGGTTCTGTAGTAATAAAGTGAATGTGATTTTTCTATGAATTGGAATTTTAGTTTACATATGTTGTAAATTAGGTTTATGTATATACAAATGATATAAATTTTGTGATGGCTTACGGAATTAATGTTGATGTATCAAATTAGTATAATTTAACATAATAGGAAAATGTAACACGGTGGATCCGTGGCGCAATGGTAGCGCGTCTGACTCCAGATCAGAAGGTTGCGTGTTCGATTCACGTCGGGTTCAATCCTTGTTTTTTTGCGCCGATTAACACTAAATCCATCTCCTATTAAAAAAAAATTCCTGATTAGTGTAAAGTAAGTGCTCCTTATCGATAGACGTTGTAATTTAACACTCGTTCTCAACTCTAACACAAATGTTAAACATGTGATGATATTTTAGTTTAAATTGAAATTTTTTTTTAAGTATAAAAAAAACATAAATTTTGTTGGAATAAAATTTTTTGAAAAAAAAAGTGTGTCACGTCATATCAAATGAAACAGGGGTATTCGTTTGATAAAATGATTGTACTCTAATTACAGGTACTATTATTATGTGATATTTGCGTTAAATCAAACTCACAGCTTACTCGGTAACTTCACTATGTGAGTGGGATAGCGACAAGATGCTTGACTCGCTAACTTCACAAAAGTCAACCAGTTGAGGAAGAAATTTCCAGCCAATTACGAGCTCGTGGCATAGTATCTTGTCAGCATCACAATGCTTAACTCTTAGGCTCACACTTCACAGAGTAAACCACTTTCCTAAATTAGGCCAGTTTGGAGGTGTAGCAATGGCCGCAAGTCTGTTGGGAGGAGCTGCTCTGGGTCCAGTCTTCGACATACTACTCAAAGCCGTTCTTGATGTTGGCATAAAAATTGCCACTTTCCGTTCCAAATTCCAAAGCTTAAACAACACACTTAGTGATATCAAACCAGTATTCGATGACATCGAGAGGCTAAACAAAGCACTAGAAGGCCGAGACTACGAAATAGAAATGTTCAAGAAGCAACTATTAGCAGGTGAAGAACTAGTCCAGAAATGTTCCAAGACTAAATGCTACGACGCGTTGAAAAAATGGAAATACTCGAGGAAACTAACCAAGTTAGAAAATTCACTGGTTAGGTTTTGCCAAGTTCATGGTTTTATTCAGGTGTGTAGAGATAGTAAAATTATTCTTGTCAATGTGATTGAACATGGTAAGAAATTGGATCAGATTAGCTCCATGTTGAGAGACTTTTCGTTGACGAATGGGAGTAGTATTGGATTTACAAACTCTAATGGATCTTCAGGGTGGATGAATGGTAATAGTTTTGGCAGCTTAAATGGAAATGGATTTTCAGGATGGTCTGATGTGCCACAAGTTTCAGATTCTGTGGTTGGATTTGATTTGCCGCTTCAAGAATTGAAAGTAAAGCTGCTTGAGGAGAAAGAGCAGGTGGTGGTTCTTTCTGCTCCTGCTGGCTGTGGAAAGACTACTTTGGCTGCAATGGTTTGTCAAGAGGATGATATCAAAGGTATTATAATTAGTTTGATGGCAATCACTTGCCCTAGAGCTTTGACTATTAGTTTTATTTGACAACTCCAACTTGTTTAGGACTAAGAATAGCTGTTGTTGTTTTTGTTGTTATCATTGTTAAATTAGTCCTTCCTAATTCGGAAGATATGTGTCATCAATTTCAAGAATTGTGGAATATGGTATTTCTTGTTTCCCTGATGTCCTTAGAAGAAACTTCTTGCATTCCTTTGTAAGTTCAGTTAACTAATTCCCCCCTTCCCTTTTGTATCCAAATCGCGAATTTATATGCCACCTGGATCAATTTGATAATCAATAGTTAGTCTGTCCGTAAATGAGTTGAATTCTGACATATACATCTTATTTTTATGATTGATAGCAACCGCTTTGAATATTGACACAAGCAGAATGTTATGTTTTCTTGTTACGTGAAGGAAAAATAAGAAGTTCTGTTCTGGGTTTTGATTTATTGTATCTATCTGCAAAGTTGTTTTCCTCATTCTCTGGTGTCATAAAATCCTTTTGATGGTATGGAAGAAAGCTGAAAGTCCCTTGTACCTAAAAACTATAGTTTGTTTTTGATCTCCTAAAATAAGAAAAGCAGCTTCTTTTTGTTAAATACAGTTAATGGCCATACAGATTATTCAACTTAACGCAAGAACAATTGACATATATAATGTTGCATTATGTTCTTATGTTATAATAAGCTTCTTGATGAACTTTGATCATTTAATCTAATTGTCTCTTAACAGCCAAATACAAGGACATCTTTTTTGTCACTGTCTCCAAAACAGCAAACATCAAGCGGATTGTTGGGGAAATATTTGAGAAGAAAGGTTATAAGGGGCCAGACTTTGCTTCTGAACATGATGCAATCTGCCAACTCAATAACCTCCTAAGGAGAAGCACATCTCAACCTGTACTTCTGGTGCTGGACGATGTTTGGTCTGAATCAGATTTTGTCATTGAAAGTTTTATGTTTCAGATACCTGGATTTAAGATTTTGGTCACCTCAAGATCTGTGTTCCTGAAATTTGATACATATAAATTAAATCTTTTGAGTGAGAAGGACGCGAAGGCTCTTTTCTATAGTTCAGCTTTTAAAGATAGCATCCCTAATGTGCGACTTGATCTTGTTCATAAGGTAAAACACTATCTATTTTTAAAAAGGTCTTTTAAAATAATTATTTGGTTATCAAAACATGTGATATATATATATATATATATATATATATATATATATATATATATATATATAATGCTATTGTGCATGTGCTTGAAATATTAAAGAGTAGAAAATGCGTCTTAGCTAAATAATAAAGGTGTGATGTTCTAAACAGAATCTGCCCAAATTCGTAGTAACTTATAAAGTTCTCTACTTTGTGTAGTAATATCAAAGTACTTTTACATGGTGCTAACTGATGGTATACAATGGCAGGTGGTGAGAAGCTGTTGTGGTTTTCCACTTGCTCTTAAAGTTGTTGGCCGATCATTGTGTGGCCAGCCTGAGTTGATATGGTTTAACAGAGTGATGTTGCAGTCTAAAAGACAAATTCTCTTTCCTACCGAGAATGATCTGCTTCGCACTCTGCGAGCTAGCATTGATGCATTGGATGAAATAGATCTATATAGCAGCGAAGCAACTACATTAAGAGACTGCTACCTGGATCTAGGATCATTTCCTGAAGACCACAGAATTCATGCTGCTGCACTTTTGGATATGTGGGTGGAACGATACAATCTAGATGAAGATGGCATGAAGACAATGGCAATCTTCTTTCAACTTTCTTCACAAAACCTGGTTAACCTTGCCCTTGTGAGGTATCACTTTTGTCTTGAAACTCTACTGTATTTGCTACTTCTACGTGTAATTACTGCATGGAGCTGAACTAGAAGATTGTTAGTTATTGGGGAAAAGGTCAAGAGAAACTACAAAGCAATAGTGTTAGATGGTCACATGGACACACTTGCTGACTATCTGTTTGTGTGCCTCAATATTTAATGTGCTGAAGTCATGAAATATTCTTTTCCACTTTGTAAATAATGTTGGACAAAATTATAAAATTTCTTGAGATAAAGAAGAATTGAAACTGAGTTGAACTCATGCAGTTCAGCTTGTAGAATATTCCAGTGGTTGGCTTCATTTATCCTGCTTCCAGCTTTTTGGTGTATACTCAACTTCTTCTGTGCATCCACTGATTGACCTTACGTTAGCAGATATCCTTGGAGTTAGATTCTTTAAACCAATATCTAATTGTTTAGTTTGTGCTGATTTCCAGAAAGGATGCACCAGCAGTTCTTGGATTACATAATTTGCATTACATACAGCAGCATGATCTGCTGAGAGAACTGGTTATCCACCAGTGTGATAAGAAACCAGTAGAAGAGAGAAGTAGACTATATATCAACATCAAGGGGAATGACTTTCCTAAGTGGTGGTTTCGCCAAAGACTTCAACCACTTCAGGCAGAAGTTTTGTCTATATTCACAGGTTTGTTATCCATTCCTCTCCTCCTTTTTATAGCACAAGAATGGAAATGTCTTTTACAAACTTGCTTCATCTTCTCTCTGCTATTTAGTTACCGCTTCATGAATCCGAATTGCAGATGAAGGCTTCTCCTCTGACTGGTATGACGTGCAATTTCCTAAAGTTGAAGTACTTGTGTTGAACTTTGAAACAAGGACCTACAACTTACCAACTTTTGTAGAGGGAATGAGCCAATTGAAGACTCTGATTGTGACAAACAATTGTTTCTTCCCAGCCAAATTAACTAACTTTCAACTTTGTTCTCTGCTCAATCTTAAGAGAATCAGCCTGGAACGCATCTCTGTTACGTCCATTTTTACAGCCAACTTGCAGCTGCGAAATTTGCGGAAAATCTCCTTCATCATGTGTGAAATTGGTGAGGCATTTGAAAACCCTGCTGCCAATATGTCTTACATGTGGCCAAAACTCGTAGAGATGAATATCGAGTACTGCAATGATTTAGTGGAAGTGCCAGCTGAAATATGTGATCTTGTTGATCTTAAAAAGCTCAGCATTTGTTATTGTCACGAACTAGTTGCCCTTCCGGACGAGCTTGGAAAGTTGACAAATTTGGAAGTCCTGAGGCTTCATTCTTGTACAAATTTGTCCGAGTTGCCAAAGTCAGTAGTAAAACTTAATAGATTAGGGTTTCTTGATGTATATGATTGTGTGGAACTGGATAGCTTGCCAACAGAAATGGATCAACTCTGTTCTTTACGGACTATCTGCATGGGTAGTCGCTTGGGGTTTACTGAGCTTCCCAATTCTGTACTAAGACTTGTGAAATTGGAAGATGTTGTATGTGATGAAGAAACAGCGTCCTTGTGGGAATATTATAAGGAACATCTGAAGAATCTGAGAATCACTGTGATAAAAGAGGATATCAATTTGAATTTGCTGCATAAATCATTTTAAATAATTCTTGAAGCAACTTTGGGACTAGAACAAACTGAGCAGAACTGGTAGCTAGGGATGAAGGCAGTATTAGTTGCTTCTGTTCTAAATATCCCAACACAAAATTTGAACTTTCACCAACTTTATTTTCAGTGAATTTTGAAAGATACAGCTCAAGATTGATTTATTACTTCATGAGATTCATACCACTGTCAACAATTGACATCTTATTTGGAGCTGTCATTAAAGTTGGAATGCAGAAAAGCTAGTAAAGCGGCAAACTGATTTGAGTTTGAACGTCGAGAAGCTCAAGATGAACTTAGTATATTGATTTTATGGAAGGCCGTTTCTTTGTATCCTTAAATTTGGATGGGTATTTGGAACCTGATATATTCCTATATATGCATGTAACACTACTGTCTGCAATCCATAGTAGTATAGATGCTTTTTTTTGTTAAAAAGGAAGATAGATTTGATTTGCAAGGAACCATTTCGTTGCTGTTGACGAAGAGACGCCCGGAACAGTGGCAATTCTTGCAGAGTAGGTTTAAGTGATTCTGCCATCTATTACTTAGATGCTGAAATGTTAATACAAGTTTGACATCAATCTTTAATAAGCAGGCTATCGTACAAAAGTTTCAACTTAAAACAACAAGAGCTAGATGACATAACATGTGAGATTTAAGCAGTAGATTTGCTAAAAAAGTTGGGATTAATCGCCAGTTACTTCCTAAACATTCCCTGTGAGTGCTGCCATCATTTATAACTGGAGGTTTATTTGGGGGAGATTCCAACCCACTTTTTCGAGACCATGTGCCGAGGCATTGCTCTTATTCAGAATTTCCAAGGCTGATTCTTAACCTAAGTCAACTATGATTTCTTGCTGTATTTGATTGCGAGGCTGTGGATCGTTTGCCAAGAGACCTGGTAATATTGGACTGAAACAGACTTGAATAAAGTAATGTAGACAATGAAGATTCATATAACTGACCCCAACTTGGAATTGAGGAATTTTGCTTTTGCGTTCCTCAAGGATCATTGGCTTAGTAATTTCTTCAAAAAGATTTAGCGACACACCTCATGGTACAACCTTACCACAAACATTGTCAGAGGTCTCTTGATGTCACTTGACCATAGTAGGAAAAATGCACTCTGCTATTAAGGAAAATTTAACATCAACCAGAAGGTCAAGTTAAACTATACAGAAAGGAAAATCTTTGCTAACAATATTGTAATACACAAGCCCTAAGACTATAAGCATCTCAACTTACAAAAACCAGAAAGACGCATGGTTTGACACAAAAGCAAAAAAGCAAGTACAAGAGTTACAAACGAACTTCACTGTATAACACTATAAGAGGAGAGATTTTGAACTCAAGTATGAAAACTCCATTACTTTTTCAGCCAATTCCTCCTATGGTGATAGAAGAAATAATTCATGGGTACACTAAAAGCCCCTTTCCCCGATAAGAACTTGATTAATTACAAGCATCGTTAGTCCATGTTCAATAATCTCTATGCCTTGAACACCAAGAAGTCCAGAAATGTTCTTGTAAGATTGCAGTACGACTTTTTTCACAAGCATGGCAATGAGGTCCACTCACATTGCATATATGATCTCCCCGCTGCTATCAATATCAAGATCAGGATCTGAATCCAAGTCATCCATGTCATCGTCCATCATTTCCAAGTTATACAATCCAACTGGTGGTACTGTTGCCTCTGAGATTATTTGCATGATCGTATCTATGCTCTGCATTGGCTGATCGGGCTCTTCAAACTGGTCACTTATCATCTTATCGTCCATTAAATCTGCCGGAAGATTCTTCAGAAACCATACATGATTTTTGATTTCAGGCATTGTGATCCTCTGTGCCATGTGCAAAGGAAGATGACATAAGCATAAGTGATAGCTACAATCTGTATTATCTTCAAGACTACTCTGTGACACCCTTTTGGCAATATCTCAAAATGTTTGACACACTTAATGAAATTAGAAAATTCTGGTTATTTTTCTCTTCATCCCAGTTTATACATTCCTATAAGCAGTGTAGTCTTTTCAAATTTGGAGAATGTATAAGTAGTGCATATGTTTCCTACTATTACAGGTATAACAAATAAGTCAAATTATATTTTTTAACTTCAAGCCAGTCAATCAGGACTGTATAAGATGGGCCTAGACAACATTTTCAAAGAGGTACCTCAACTACAATGTAGTTGGATGGTGGTCAGCAATTACTACTATAGGCAAGCTTGGATCAGATTGTAGTCAAAGTTCTAATGCAATGACAACAGGGACATGCCAAAACTCTGTCTTATCACGTTCGCATACTGATTACTTTTAAAACCACACTAACCTGTGCCGGATCTCCAACAAAGATCCTTGAGATTAAGTGGCGACATTCCTCAGATATCTGAATGTTATCTGGAATAGAATACTGCACGCTCAGGATTCTCTGTGCAGCAAAGCCAGGGGTTATTTTGTAATAAGAAATCCAAAAGAAATTGGAATGAAGTCATGATAATGATTAAGATGTACGTTTATCGTCTTCCGGAAATCTTTTGGTTCATCAGGATCCTCAAAAGGGTAAGCACCTACTAACATGACATACAATGTCACCCCACACGACCACACATCTGCAACCTGAAATAAGAACAATCTGTGACATTCTCCTGTTGATTGAAGTTCATGTCAAAATAACACAGTACAAAAGTAAGCCATCACGATAGACTACATAGTAAGTACTCAACACATTGAGAAGCTATAGTTAGAATGAACACCTGAGAAGCTATTCATCCTCGTAAGAGGAAAGACTGCAACAGATGTTACAAGGCCAAGGTTGAGAGAAATTTCATGGATGCTAACCGAGCTAATCTTTTACAGTGCAATAGTCACAAAACAAAATTTTGTCACTAAAATATACCTCAACTTTTGGTCTAACTTGCTTAAAGTAAAACCCCCCGGATACCTTAAATCCAGCAATAGATATATACTTTCCTATATAAAACCCACCAGAAACCTACATTGGCAAGTTACAGAGAAAGTTGAGGTATATTCTAGTAACAAAATTTTGTTTTCCGACTACTGCATAATAAAAGTATTCTTCCTTTCCACTTCTCCATCAACAACCCAGCATTCCTTCACTATATAAACACACACAAGGTGTAATTCTCAAGCTATATTTTGACTAGGTTGGTTAACAATATATTAACATTAGAGGTTGTTCAATGGGCAGCACTAACAGAATCCAGTCCTTAGGAACTAAAGTTTAGAAACAGCAAGCTTCTATACCTGTGATACTTCATTCTAAACAAAATTTCCCAACTGGGTTTGTTGTTGTTGTTGTTGTTGTTGTTGTTGTTGTCACTAGCACCTCACTATTGAAGCATTCAACATAACTAAAAATAACAGGAATAGACTAGCTATTGCATGGAGACAATAAGTCAAAATCCCAAAGAGGATATGAACCTAGACAGCTGGCCATACAAGATTGCTTACCCAACATATCATGGCCTCAAGCGAAATGGCGCAGAAATGCTCCTTTACTAAGTTTCACATTTCTTTATATTTCAGTTGCCCAGATATGGAGTTCTATAAGGTCACTTAGACACCTTTAAGATGGCTTAATTTTCATAATCTATTTTTTCTGTGTGGTGGGGGAAGCAAGTCAAGTAATATACTGAATCCACTTATGCCTCTGTTCATCAACAACACCATCTGCTCGCTTTCCCCTCTTATGGGGAGTGGGGATAAGAAGGATGCTCAGCTAGACATTCCAGATGATAATGAGTAAATGTCAGTCAAAGAAAAGCTCACTTTGGATGTGCAGGAAGCATTCATATGCATCACAAAAGGAACTTCGAAAACAAAAATTATTGGTACTTGCTGGTATTACTTTTTTACCTAAAATATCAGTACTGCTACTACATAGCACATTAAACCAATTTACCTTGCCATCATATTCTTGCCTCAACAGAACTTCTGGAGCAATATAAGCAGGAGTTCCCACTGTTGATTTTGGTTGTGAATGCAGCAGAGAAGACTGCAAAAGGTGCAACTCAAGATTAAGAAATTGGGGAGCACATATGCATACAAGCTGTATATGTATCTTGTATGAAATTAAGAAGACCTAGACAGCACCGTGAGTGGCTAATGATGGGGAGCCCTAGTACCTTGGAATACCCAAAATCACAAATTTTTAGCCGAGGAGCAGGGCTTCCATCAAGCAATGTATTTTCCAGCTTCAAGTCCCGATGACATACTTGCTTCAATAACAAATACAACAGAAACAGGCTGAATAAAGTTCCAATATGATCTCCATATTTAATAAACTGAAAGAAATTGAGTAAATATTCAGGGCAGGTCATTACCATGGAGTGACAGTAGCTGACGCCAGATATAAGCTGCTGGAAAAAGAAGCGAGCCTGTGCAAGAAGAGATTACGTAACCCTATAAATCTCACACTGCTATAAGCAAAGTGTTCTACAATTAACAGGTTAAATACCTCATCCTCATTGAAACGCCCTGCATTAGAAATTCTCTCAAAAAGCTCCCCACCCGATGCATATTCCATCACAATAGCGAGATGAGTTGGCGTCAAAATCACCTAGAGTAAAATTTTAAGCAGACCAGTCATAAATATATAGCATCCTATCTAGGATCTAAAGGGGCAGTCAGTGGAAAACCTCTCTGAATCTAATTATGTTAGGATGCCTCAGGGACCTGTGATTGATTATCTCCCGCTGAACATTTTCATCTATCTGCAAGGCCAGAAGATGGGAGAAGAAACGAGCAGTGTCATATGCAGCCAATATCATTCACAGTACAAACTTTTCATCATAATATTGAATTGGTGCTTTCATCTAATGTGTGGAAGAGAGGGACTAAGGTGGCTCAATTAAAAGGTCTATAATTACAAGCACTAGAGCTTAGACTAGGTCACATTAGGCATTGGAGTACAATCCAATACAAAGCTTCATCAAGATTGACCACAGCTTATGATTCTATTTATTTATTTCATTATTGTTATTATTAGTAATATTATTTTGGATAAAGAGCAAAGCCTATGATCAGAAATATCAGATAGATCTTTTAGTTCTCGTGAGACACATATTATTAGCAAACTGCAGGTCAAGAAAAGAATAACATGTTAAAGCACAAATAACTTACTGCAAAACATAGCTGTAAAGCACATAATAAAGTCTGCAGCAAGTGTTTTAAAAAGATGAACTAGTAATACCAAAATACACACATGCTTGCATACAGCCTGAAAACCCATACAGGAATACAGTTAATGCATTTTGCAACTAAAAATCCACTGAATAACTTACATTACTCTAATACTTTCCGTCGCTCAGCCTGCTAAAAAGAAAATACTCTCTGTTCCTAATTTTATTATATAGGGGAACGTCTGATATGGTCACAGAAATGAGTATGAGGGTTTCGTACCCACTTATTGTCTAAATATGCTCAAACCATTGAGGGTAAGGATTGTAGTCTCTTCATATGGTTTACTTCTATCCGATCTCTTAAACTAACTTTTTGAGGTTGAATTAAGTCAATATTTTTATCAGGGTACTAGAGCCAGACTCATCCATGATGTTGCATTATTCAATGTTGGACTGACGTTTTACATTATCTGCACTACATATATCTATTCCTAAACATGACAATGTGTTATAAAGTCCAATTTTTGTTTGAGGATATGAGTTGTAGTCTTTTTACATCGTCTTGCACAATTTTGACCTCTCAAGCTAGCTTCTGGGATCAAGTTAAGTGCAAGTTCATTTTTCTTGAGAAACTAGCCAGAAGATTACTCAAAATAGAACCTTTCCCAGCCAGTTTGAGCAGCAAAATTGATTAGTACCTAGTGTAAATATTACCAAGTGGTGCATGTTACTCAACCTACCAGAAAACAAAGTTGAAGCAAAATCCGCCCCTTCTAGATAACCACTTTGATAGTTTCCCAAAAAAAGTAATAAATAATATTATTGCATTTAACCTGATAAAGAATTCAAAGAACCTATCACAATTATACTGCTATAAATATTACTGCTAAAAAAGTAGTTACTCACACCAATGAAAATGACCTCATTTAACATTCGCAATTTAACAAAGGCAGATCTAAGAGTATAAGTAGCTGCAGAGTACCTTAGCAGAAATAATATATTTGAAAGAAAAAAAAAACCTCTTATAGATTAAGCCGAAATCAGTGGGTATAAACGAACCAGAAAACTGGCATTCAGCTGATTATTCAGGCAATGGTAGCTAAGAAAGAAATAACCCAAATTTGAACACAAGCAGAATTACTAATTCCATGAATCCAAATTTGCAGAGGAAACTAACCTTATCGCCTCTTTCGATATACTTGACAGCAACTAGCTCTTTAGTCTGCTTGTCTCTCATCAACCTCGCAACCCCAAAATTACCCGACCCGATATCTTTAACCAGATCGTACCGGTCACTGTCGTGCATGATCGGCATATCCATACCCGGACCCGGAATCAGACCTCGATCCATTTCCTTTGTTAACTCAGATTCAGCTGCACTCTTAAAGAAAAACTAAGCTCCGATTACATTCCAGAGCTACCTTTCCAATGGCACAAGTTACCAGAGCTGGTGATCGAAGTGGTAAGTCGCTTTTACCCTCAGATAAGGAGCTGTCTGCGAAGAAACGGAGGAAAATAGAGGAGAAAGGCGGTGGCTTTTTCGTACTTTTGACCTTTTTCCAGTCATGAAGTTATTGGAGTAGATATTTTTATGTATGGTCGGCAAGGTAATGAAAATATCTTTATTTTTTTATTAAGTCTCTTTCTTATCTTTCTCTCTCTGCAACAGTTGAAATGGATTGAGGAAGAAGGAAGAGACGATAAGTTGGGTAAGAGAAGATATAAACGACATCGTTTTGAAAAGCCGGGCGTTAAAAACGACTGCGTCTTTTGCAAGTTGCGACAGCAACTGATTAGATGTTCCTTGTATTTATCCACCTTTGTCTTTATTTTTGTCATTTTCTTTTTTAGTTATTTAATTTTCTTTTTTGTTGGTCAATTTTGTGATGGGACTATGCTTTATGGTTTTATGTAACAGAATTATCCACCAAATGGATATGGTGCATTTTGTCGTGACCCACGTTTTGAGGTAAGGCATATTAGCACTGGTCGGTCCTATTCAAAGTGTTCCTATTTAGTTGATGTTTGTTTCCCAGTTTCTTTCTTTGGAAAAAAAGATGAGATTCCTAATAAATTACATTTCTTTTCCGAAAATCAAATTATATTTGACCTGAAGGTTAAATTACTTAATTATCTAAACTCCTGTTATTAATTTATACAATCATAATAGCCTAATAGAGAGGACTGAGGAGTTCTTTTTATATCTTCACCACTTAGTAGTAATAAAGTGCCAATAAGAAACATTATAAATGTAACAAACACTCTTACCTTATATACTAGTAGTAAAAATAGAAAGTTGTACTTTTATATTATGTTGGTAGACAACATCACTTCCTTAATAAATTACTAGTAATATTTTCTTCTTAGACGGATAGCTTTGCAAAACTAGCCTCTATAATTCGTTGTTTGTTGTATCTTCTTCGTGTTGTAACCACGCAACATCCATCTCTTAAAGATTTTATCCTTAACTCATAGGAGTGTTTACTTAGGCAATTGTAGCTAGAATTTCCTTCTTGTCTCGTGACAATGAAATTTTAGAGTCAGTTCAATTAAAAAATAAATAAAAAGTCTTGTACTCTTCTTCAATAAAAGATAAAATAAAAAGTCATTCAACTTTTAAAAACAACGTAGTTGCAATGATCAATTGTAACCGACATAAGTAGTGAAATGAATCAACAAAATATGTGGTCAACATTTAATCCTTCTCACTGTTTCCTTCTAAAGTTCTACCAATAAAAAAGAATTTTGTTAAAGATGATTAATGCGGGCCTTATACTGCAAGGTCAAGTGAGTTGGGCCTTTATACTGCTAGGTCAATCGATTAAAATTTCAGATCCACATAATTTCCCTTCAACTTTGTTGTATTTTTCTCTTCTAAATTACTACTTACTTTGAAACGTAAAGTTAACGGCAACCGGAGGAAAATATGATATCGGACTCGAAGCTCATCGGCCGGCTGCGGGAGTTCCTAAGTATATCGGAAACAAATTATATGTAGAAGAAGTAAGCTGTTTTAATGTATACTATCAAACTTTATGCATGTATGTTTGTCCATTGGATGTGCCATTGCAATATTAATTTCTGTGATAATGTTTCGAGTTAACTTAATCAATACTTTCTCTGTTCCAATTTACTTGACATTTCTTACTTTTCGAGATTTAAAAGTATATTTTTTCATCAACAAGAATTGTAAGTTTTAGTACCTTTCCAATAGTTTTTGAATATTTGAATTTAAAATTTAAAATATGGAGTTGTTCTAATCCAATTTTAACCTTGAAAATTAGTCAAATTGACTTTCGAAGTGTAGAAGCGTAAAACAGAACAAAGGAAGTACAATTATGCTGCTCCCTGCTTAAACTGGCATTCTTAACTTCATGCATGAAATTTTAAGTAAACTTTCTCACACAGTGCCTCCTGTACTTTTCCGGCGATTAATTTCTTTTATAATTTAATCCATAACAATTTTTGGCATTGAACTCACAAATGCTTGTATTTTGAGTTACCTCGAGATCATTAGAACTTTCTCTTATAGTTAAACCACTGCCCTTCGTGTGAGTTCGTCTACCGGAACCCTCGTTTTCACTACTATTTTGACTTTAACCACCACAAATGGCCCTATAAATGTAGCTGTCATAGTAATTCTCTCTACCACTAATAATGGAAGTATCTATACGGATTTGAGACGGAAGATAACTATCAATGCAACTACTAATGTGATTATTCCAACTATATTGAATATCATACATGTAAGAATTCAGTTGGGATCTTCGCCCCCAAATCCATTAATCAGATAACTAGAGTTTCGATAATTATAAAAAGAAATTCTAGTTCATCAAACTAATTATGTTTTTCAAATAAGTAAAAATATCAAACGAGGTTTTCTGCTGTAGTTATTCATCTGTTGTCAACCTGTATTAAGGGAAGGGTATTCATGTGACAGTATATTTTGATTCTGTGTGAATCATGTTCTCGTGCATAGCTACATCTAGCAGATGCTTTATGAGTCAAGTGTTCTCACATACCAAAATATTTTAGTCTAGGCTATCCTGGTTGAACTGACGATGGTTTACACCCTATTAGGTCTAGTAAGAAGAATGTAACTGGGGAAAAGAGTGGTGGTGGATTTATCAAAGTATGTAGCCTTTCTCCACAACTTCAGAAGTTTATTGGGGAAGCTGAATTGGCAAGGATAGAGGTTCACAAATTCCTGATGCTTCTCTCTCTTTTTCTCTTTTGAAAACCTGCTCTCCATTGGTATTAACATGCACAACTGAAGCCTTTCATTTGTTTAACAAAGGTAGTAAAGAAAATGTGGAATTATATATTCGTCAAAATAGTTTGCAAGAACCAGCAAATAGACGGAATATAACCTGTGATGCCACACTCCGTGAGCTTTTTGGTGTGGATAAAATGGACATTTTCCAAATGAACAAAGCCCTAGCTGAACATATCTGGCCTTTGGATTCTGATGGTGGTAATGTTAACTCTTCTCTTCTTAGGCCTTAAAAATTAATATCTGCTCAAGTGCTACTTCTTGACGTTATTTATGAATCATGCATTTCTATACTTGTCCAGTATACTTGACTACAGATTTATTTCCACGGTAAAAGCTTCTGGGTTTGCAAATTCTGCAGCAAAGGAAAAGCAACGGAAGCAGTAGGATGATGAAGGTAGTAATACTGCCTGAAATATACTTGGATAATGTTATGTCTGTTGCAGCTGTCAAACTTGCTTCTGCTTATTGCCTCGCTAAAATGCTACTAACTTGCTTAATCTCTTAGATATCCCTAGTAGTGTTTGTTCTTGCAGCTTATTTTTGATTGTGCTCCACCGTGCGCTATTCGCATTTCAAATCAGATAATTATTTGTCAACAGCTTTAACTATATTTCTTAAACCTGCTTTCTCTCATTATAGATTCAGATGAACCAAAGAGAAAGGAAAAGCGGCACAATTCAGGAATTCTCTCTTCTATCCAGTTTTCTAATGTTCTGGTGAAGTTCCTTGGTACAGGAGAGAATGAATTGCCACGGTCCAACATTGTAAAAAGAATTTGGGTATACATTAAGCAAAATAACTTGCAGGTGGTCATCAATTCTTGATATTGGTTCTGTTCTATCTTCTTTGGAGCAATCCCTCTCTCTCTCTCTCTCTCTCTCTCTCTCTCTCTCTCTCTCTCTCTGAGTTCTGAATTTTGAAAACTGGCCTAAAGGACGATATAGTGTGTCTATAATTGACAATCTTATACTTCTTGCTTTTGAAAGATTGCATGTAAGCTCGGTATTCTCGTTACGTGTCGGTCTTTCTGGTCTGAGCCGTATTTCATTCTGTTGGGCAATGCATTAATTCTTGAATCCTGCTTGGTTTAGGCAGGTAATTTCTTAGAGGTTCTTTAAGGTTTTCACTAGCTATACATTGCTACACATAGGACTTCTACAGTACATAGTGTGGCTTCGAGTTACACGAAGCCAATATATAAATGTCCACTATTATTTTGTCAAAGGTTCTTAACTGTGGAACAATCAGTCCATCCAAGAAAGTTTTCGAAGAAACCATTCTTGTAAATTCCAAAATTCTGATGAAAACTTTTCAGAAGTTATATTTTTAAATATACTCGAGGAGAAGTGTATTTGTTAATTTACTTCCCGGGGGGATGGTTTAATCTTTTCCTGTAATTTATTTGGTATAAATGTAGGGGAAGCAAAAAGCCTTTTTGCTTTATATTTCTGTCTAATTTTGGTTACTTCTGCTTGTCCTTCCTAACCAACAAGGGAAATAGCTTTAACTCTATGCTTCAGCTCCTGCTACCTTCCCTCTTATTAGTTCAACCAAACATAGGTTCCAGAAAAAGATTTATATCCATCTTTTATCAGAAGAAGGAAGGTAGCAGGAGCTAAAGTACAGAGTAAGGGTTACTTCCCTTTGTTCGTAAAAAAAGATCCATCTTTTAGGAAGAGCAGGTTTGAAAAGCGCAAAAGTTTAAACAATGAAATGCGACATGCTTGCTTCCACTCACCCGCTTTATTTGCTTTTTATCATCCTCCTAGTTATGACCTCGTTATCCTTGTGAAGACTGAAAAGCAGTTAAAATTACTAGCAAAATCCATTCAGAATCCTGCAGGAGCATTCGTTGTAGTCATGCCAATAATTGCTTAAATACTTTGTTTATGCTTGGCTTATGTTAGCTGTTCATTCTATAAAAAACTTTGTTGGTCAGCTGGAGTATCAGGTACATGACCATACTATTTTTCCCGTGTTGTTTTCCTGGACAGGATGATAGCTACACAGCAGGTTAAATGATGAAACAATTATCATTTTCTTGCATCCTAGTATAGTTGAAAGAAGCACAAGCTCAAATCCTCCTCCTAGGTCGGACCCTTCAACTAGATCATTTCTGTGAGTATTCAAGTGCATCACTTCCCAGTAGGAGCGGCAAACGGATGGGTCGGGTCGAATATGGTTCGGGTCGAAAACGGATAATGAAAAAACGAATAAATTATCCGAACCGACCCATAATTAATACGGATAAAAAATGGGTTAACCGGCACATAATATGGGTAATCGTATTATCCATGACTTCTTGAATATGATCATCTTTGGGAGAATTCCTAGTCTCCCAAACTTGAGAAACCCCCCAAATTTGAGGCTTTACAAATGTAAAAGTTAAACTTATTAGTTATCCATTGATTATCCATTGGTTATCCATTTTCTTAATGTATAATATGGTTCTTATTCATATTTGATCCGTTTTTAAAAAGTTCATTATCCAACCCATTTTTTAATGGATAATATAGGTGGAGAACTGTTTTCTTTTAACCATTTTGCCACCACTACTTCCCAGATACGCCAAATCCTAAGACTAGTCTTTGCTGTTGGGAAAATCGGGTAATTTTCCCACTACGACAACACAACTAGTGAAATGAACTAGTTCAAAAACAAATGAACTAGACAGAACACTAATACAAATACCCGACAAATAATATTGAATATTATACTACAACAGAAAAGAAATAAAGCGGAATAATAAAAGAGACAAAGAAAGAACACACCCGAAAATTTGTTAACGGAGTTCGGCCATTTTAGCCTAGTCTCCGAGCACCGCTCAAACAGCCCGCTTTTTATTAATGTGGGAGAAGAGAGTTTGTTAGGATACTAACATTGAAGGAGGAGGAGTTAATTTATAATCTCCAAACCTCCTTCCCAATTTGTTAACTACCGATGTGGGATTCTAAACTAAGCCAAAAAGTCAACAAATCTCCACCTTGGCTTAATTTCAAGTTCCACCAAATACAAATCTTTTTCAAACAAACATAACAAAAAACAGTTTCGTGGTGCTTCAAATTTGCGCCACCAGGCGCCAAACTTCAAATGTGCAAGACATTAACCAAGTCCAAACAGTGTTCGAACTTGGCCCTTGGAACCACCTTGGTCAGCATATCTGCAGGATTCTCCGTAGTGTGAATCTTCTGGAGAAGTATCTCTTCTTCTTCGAGAATCTCCCGCACAAAATGATAGCGAACGTCAATGTGCTTCGTCCGTGCATGAAAGACTTGATTCTTT
>MCJB01017652.1:0-47021 GCA_002018475.1 Nicotiana obtusifolia | reverse complement strand
ATAGTGATGTGTTCATTCATAGTAGTACCTGATTGGTAGTCAAATCGGAACAGTCTTTTCTTCATGAGGAGTTTGTTCTGACCGTTCTTTTTCAGAAACTTGTCCTCCAAAGCCTTCCACAATTTGTGTGCAGAAGTCTCATTTTTGAAGGCATACTTCTGCTCTCTGGACAGGCAGGATCGAATAGTTCCGCACGCCAACCGGTTGATGATGTTCCAGTCTTTATCCTCTACTTCTTCTGGTTTCTCTTCTTCAATAGCAATATCAAGACCCTGCTGGAAAAGAGAGTCTAAGACCTCTCCTTGCCACATGCCGAAATGGCCAGTGCCATTAAATATCTCCACCGCCAATTTCAAACTGGACACCGGGAACCTCGACCATGATGACGAGGTGCCCGACACCCCAGATGGAATATTTGTGACAGCACCCTTCGTTTCTTGATCTTTATTTGCCATGACAGACTCAATATATAATATTCAATATTACAACAAATTTCAAACAACCCAAAGGTGAACCTTCAGTTCAGTTACCAAGATAAATCTTTTCTGATGTGGAAGATCAGACTATGCTGCAACCACAGAGCATACTTTGATAGTACCTTGGCTCTGATACCAATTGTTGGGAAAATCGGGTAATTTTCCCACTACGACAACACAACTAGTGAAATGAACTAGTTCAAAAACAAATGAACTAGACAGAACACTAATACAAATACCCGACAAATAATATTGAATATTATACTACAACAGAAAAGAAATAAAGCGGAATAATAAAAGAGACAAAGAAAGAACACACCCGAAAATTTGTTAACGGAGTTCGGCCATTTTAGCCTAGTCTCCGAGCACCGCTCAAACAGCCCGCTTTTTATTAATGTGGGAGAAGAGAGTTTGTTAGGATACTAACATTGAAGGAGGAGGAGTTAATTTATAATCTCCAAACCTCCTTCCCAATTTGTTAACTACCGATGTGGGATTCTAAACTAAGCCAAAAAGTCAACATTTGCTTCTAGAAGTAACTCAAGACGACCACATACCTGGATATAAGCTCTTTGTACAACTGAATGCATGACACTGACATCTATTAATGCTATTATAGTTAGCATGTATTATACAGTGGGGTTGTTCGTTGCCATGTTTGGTTGTGTGATACCTGTTGCATCATCAGCTTCAGTATATGGACTTTCTGTTCTGCTCTGACTGACTCACTGTTTTCGTTCTTAACTTTGAAGGATCCATCTGATAAGAGGAAAATAACATGTGATGAGAAGTTGAAAGAACTGTTTCATGTTGATAGCTTCACGGGATATGTAGTAGCAAAACTACTTGCTCCACATTTTATAAAGGTATAATGAATTGCTTGTGCATCATTCGCGTCAAAGCTCAATGTGCTATGAAAATTTTTCATTGAGCTCTAAGCTAGATACTAACTCCTTTGATTATCCTTCGTGTTGCATATGTTTTAAAGTGACTATGGAGTACTGTCTGCTCAGGCTTGTACCGTCTTCTCATATGAGAGAGAAGCTCCTTTTTGTCCAACTATGTCGCTAAGTTTGGACTTATCTTCCGTGAGAAATGTGAATATTAATAAATCTGATTTAAATTTCATGTTTATGCTGTTCTAATCCGAATGATATCCAGTTGTAATTGGTTCAAAATATTTTGTGCTCATCTTAGATTATCCTGTATATGATTTGAGAGGGTTACAAAATTTAGGCTAACAAATGCAAAATTTAACTATTGAATGCCACTTTAGACTAGGTGCAAGTAGTCTATGCCCGTGAACGCATAATGTAACTGAAGTTTCAGTCTAATGTTTTTGTTTCTTGTCTAAAGTCAAATTGGTGGTTCAGATTGACACCGTTCTAAGTGCAGACTAACACGGGTCAACTTTTTGAGTCTAGCATCCATACAGTTTTGGGGTTAGAAAGGAAAAAGGGCTCCGTGCATCCTCTTACAATCCGCTTTGATGTTTTCTTTTAAAAAAAATTTATGGTGACACCAGTTTATATGCTTTTTGACTATTTCAATTGTTAATACTCTCCAGCACATATACCTAATTCTCTCTACCAAGGTTAAGATAGATGAAAAGAAATCATTAATTTTTTTTGTTTTTATTAGAAGTTGAACTCTGGTCTCTAATGGTTTGTATTCCACTTTATTGACCACTCGAGCACCCCTCGAGTGTCCTACCACAGTACTTGTTATACTTTTGAGATAGTACCAGAAGTCTGGTTGGAATAGTGTTGCAGAGTTGGGTGAGAAGAATATCAAGTAGATCTTGAAAGATATGGTAGGAATCGAAGCTGCCACACAGTTAATCAATGATGACCATTGAAAATTAGCGCATATGATACAAGGCCAAGTTGCCAAAACCACTAAGTAACGTTCACAAGAAAGAAACGAGGTTATGGGGATGACAATTTCCGTTATGGCAGTGTCCAATTTTGACTAAATGGTGTGAAAAAAGAGTGAACCAGAGAAGATATATGGTGGGAAACACGTGGAATTGCCCCAACAGTTCAGACAACAGAGAACGATAACCCAAATTGAGAGCAGAAAGAAATACTGAATGAATAATTTTATCATTTTTCTTTTTACGATTTTGGTATGTGGTGAATGCTTGTTGCTTCTTAGCTTTTCCTGGAGGTACTGGTCTTCAACTACCTCACATTTGGGTGTCCGATGCCTTATGATAATAACAACAAGAATCAGAATCATTTCCCAAAGTATGAGCCTTATCTGCTTCTACAACCGTGAATTTTGGGTTGGATTCAGCAAACAAAATCTATAGTAAAGGCTAATGAAGTCTTTAGTCTTGCCTTGACTTTGTAATCTAATAGGAGTATCTTATATCTCATGTTCAAAGCCATGAAAATGTGAGTATTATGTTTAATTAATTTGTATGTTGATACTTTTTACCAGTGCATAACTAGAAGTATCCGATTCGTATCTAACGCAAAGATCACAAATATCACCTTTACATTTGCATTTCCCGAGTCAAATTCTAGGTAGCACCTGCACATTTTATTTCAGAATTCAGTCGGTATAGCAGAAACGGAAGGAAAATTACACTTTTCCTTTCTTTGATATTTGGATATTAAGATTAAGAAGCCATTATTAGTAATGCAAGATAACCTTCACACATTTATTGCTTAATCATGATTAATCGATACATATTCTTATCGTAATTTGTAACTACTATGATTAATATTTTTTGTTTGATTTAAACACAAGTATGGATTGTGGGTAAGTATTTACTCATAACGGATAACACTTTCTTTCTTTTTTTCTAAATAAGAACTTTTTCTTGATAAATAAAAAGACTGTTCCAACTAGATAGTGCTCGAACAAAGAAAGTGAGTTTGTTTATTCGTTCATTTTCTTTTCTTTTTGGGTCCTCTTTTGAGGTGCTGTTCCTGGTTTCAGAAAAAGGTGTATGTAGATTTATATATTAAAAAGAAAAGCTGAATGAATATCTTCAAAACTGGAAAAAGACTAGGAATCCTTACTAACAAGCAAGAAAATAAGGGAAGGAATTATCACAAAATATGGTCCCTCCATTCGTTGGATGCACAAAGTTAAATATGGACAAAGTACAGTTTGAGCATAGAGGGGACAAAATATAATGGTGGAAAGATCGAGAGTTAGTCACTGTTGGTTGAGATAGAGATAGATAAATAGATACTGACTTTCTTAGGAGAATCAATGAATTAATGTTTAATGTCGTGTCAACTGCGAACTCATCCAACCATTTTTTTTCTTCCCAAAAGGACAAACAAGATAAGAAAATTGGTGCTGCTTCATGTTTGCCGCATATTTTGCATCGCTCTCAAACCCCAGCCTTTTCCTCACGCCACTATATATATATATATATCTGAGACTAATCTCGCACTAATTTTATCAGGTATTTATTATACTTTCTATTAGCACGAGTATCAAGTAAATCTTTTCATCAAGTTCATATAGATGACAAGAAATAAAGTATAGGTGTTAGTATAATTTTATTTATAATATTTAGTTATATTAATTTGTAACTATCCATCTATCATAAGTGAGATTAGTAACTTCAAATATAAATAAAATAACTTGTTATGACAAGTTAAATTGCGGTAATAACAACAACAATAATCATAATATATAGAGTATTATTTTACTAGTGAGGTTTGAAAAGAAAATGATATGCCTAGATTTTACCGCGACATCTCAATATTTATTTTGATGTACTGTTTAAACTGCTGTCATTTTGGAATATATCTCTTTGAAGATCAACAAAATGGTAGTCGTCAAAATCATCACGTGATCAGTGTACACACTGTAGAGAATCAGAACTATTCTTCATCTTCATTTCTTTCTTTTAGAAATTTTTTTGAAGAGGGGAATAAAACTATCTTGAAAGTGGCGCTCTTGGAAGATTAATATATTGTACAGGCAATGGTCAGTTGGACTCCGCATCAGCTTGGCATCCTTGGTTCTTTCTATTGTGAATCAAATTCGACCATTACAATTCTAAGATTAATATAGTCAACCACTCCGTCTTTTCAAAGCCAAAAAGTTCGACAAATTTGGCTAAGACAAAACCAGCTTGTTTTATCACAAACTTGTTGTGAAATATTATATGTAACCCACTCAACTATTTTTTTGACTCCCATAACAACTCCTTTATCCCGTTCGGGCACTTTCTCTATAATGTCAATTAGGATATCATTAATAACTTTTTATTTTGACTTCAAGCCTTGTTTTCCCATATTGTCGATTATCGAGTCTTGAGAGAAATTCCTATAGATATATATAAGTAATTAAGACACATTGTAATGCAATGGTTCAACACACAATTACCTAATAGAAGCTCTTCCCCACGCCCTCCAATTATCGACATATATATCGAACTTTTACTTGTTAGGTTTTACTGAATACACCAAAGAAACTATTATGAAATGCTAAATAAGGAGTAAGAAATATGAAAACATACATGCATCTTATAAGGAACTTAGGCTACTAATATCAAATGCTTTAATTTACTGACAAAAGTATGTACACAGCCAAGTCACTTAGAAACTACTTACATGTTAGTGTCTACACTTGGCATAAGTCGATATTTAACTACTTGGAGCAGGTGAAACAATTCTAAGCATGTAAACATTTCTAACATCTTAAGTCATGTGTTAAACTTTAGATTCGAAAACCAACAAGAGAAATCTAAACTCCTATGTACTTTGAATTGATGCCTAACTCTTTCTTTATTTTTTTCTCTTTTCCAAAATTTTAAAGCTCCATCAAAGGATGCGTTAAGAACCCATACAATATATATATAGGTGAAAATCAGATGCTTCAATTTAGGTGAAAATCAGATGCTTCTCCAATTTAGGTGAAAATCAGATGCTTATCTGTGCCGCCAAACAATTGTCATTTGAGCGTTAGGAATCAAGATCTTCACAACTTTGTGGACCATATAACCCATGGTTTTGATCCTCTGCGCTTGTTAACCAACTAGTCAAAAGGTGGAGGGGAGTGTGTGTGTGTGTGACAATTTCAAAAGAAATCTATTAGTCAAGGGCACGTGTAGAACATATCAATGATAGAGTGAATAATAAATCCTTTGTGTTGATAAAGGAGTTCATTTTTAGATGATAGAGATAAAACTACATTAACTTGTCCATTAAATATCATTTTGAAAAGGTCTTGATAGTAATCATGACAAGTAAGAGTAAATGGAACTTTCCCAATTTGTACTTTTGTAACAAGAAGTCACCTTAAATAGTATTTAATTTCTTTGAAAAAGGAGAGAGATTCCTTCATCGAATTGATATACGGCTGATGAAGTGAATCAAAACTCTAATTGTTTCCACACGCAGAAAAAACAAAGCACAAAAAGAGAAAAAGAAGAAAGAAAAGAATAGAAGCAACGAGAATACATAGGAGAATATTATTTTTTTCGGAAAAGGCTTAAACTATCTCTATTGTTAGTTAAATGGTTTATAAATACCCTCCGTCCATCTATTCGTTTGAAAAAACATACTACTTTTTTCTATACCTAATATTACCCCTCCTTTTAACGGCAACAGGTTTGGGCTCCACTTTTAATGCGTTAGCAATATTTTAGTGACCACTTGACTCCTAATTTCACTTCATACATATGGGTATAATATACTCGCCCCATTTATTTAACCCACCCTAGTTATTTTCTTTCTTTTTTCTTTACTCTTTTTTCCCCTCTTTTTTTCTCATCACCCAATGCACCTAGTCTCGCCCACCAAATCACCCTCCCCCCTTCTTCTTCTTGCCTTGAAAAGAAAATCAATAACAATGGCAGCTTCCTTCAATCCACTCTCCTTTCTCATTATTTTCAATTCACTAATCTCATTTTTCACTTTACAAATCATCTCCCCACCTGTATTACCGTACAATCCCTCTCATCTAACAGCCGCCTCTTACCCTTTTCTCTTATCCAAAAATCAATCCAAAAAATCACCCTTTTCTACCCAAAAATAGTCCGCAAAACCACGTAAAAACACCCCAAACAGCCTTAAAATGCAGCTGGTATGCTCCACCAGGCAACAGTTCCAAAACACCACTCCATTCCAGCGATGTAATTATCCATTTTCCTTCAGATCTTAGCCTTCTAACACCCTCGAAAACAATCATTAAAGCAGCTCCATAACCATCACGAAATCCAGCCAGTTTCCTCCAGCGAAATAGTCACAACATCACCCGAAAACGCACCACTGTCAAAACCAAACGCCTCGACTTTCTTCAAAACAAGATCTGAAAACTCACTTTCTTCACCACTGATGATTGATTCTTTTGAGTTGGGGTTTAAGGAGTCAAGTCACGCGAGGTCTTTGGCGAGTTTTTTGGTTTGCGGTTTCCGGTCCTAACCCCCGTCCAGGGTGGTAAGAAAGAAAGAGGAAAAAATAGTAAAGCAAAAAATAAAAATAATGGGGCGGTCAAATAAATGGGATGAGTATGTTATACTCATATGTATAAAGTGAAACTAAGAATCACATTGGCCCAATAAAAAATTGCCAACGCACTAAAAGTGCTGTTCACATTTGCTGCCGTTAAAAGGAGGAATAATATTAGATATATAAATAATGTTATGTGTTTTTTCAGACGAATAGATGAACAAAGTATATTTGTAAACCATTTAATAAACTACGGGAGTAATTTAGACCCTTTTCCCTTTTTTATTATTCAAGGGTACCGTATTAATTAATTGAGAAACGAACAAGAGCCACTGACCATCAGAAAAGAATCCTTTTCTCTCCAACTAAATATTGGATTAACGAAAATACAACACTAGAAGTATTTTATTTTTGTTAGACACGTCCGAAACATGCTAGATAAGACATGTGTGAAGCAGGTCAATTGAAAATATAGCTACTGCCTAATTAATCTTTTCCAGATTTCTCTTGCGAATTATTTGAAAATTGGTTAACGAGTCAATATCGATTGGATTTAATTTAGAAAAGTAAACGTATGTTTTTATGGGACCAACCGATTCAGTTTTTTGGATCTTCAGGTTTTAAATCATTGCTCCGAATAGGATACTTTATTCTAAATAGAATAATAGAGGGTTCGTATTGCAGAAATTCTAGAAAAAGGAATGAACACAAAAAAAAAAAAAAGCAGAGGAGAATGAGAATCCCACGCCATAACTGAAATATTGGTGTCTTTTTTTACAACGTTTCAAAAGCCTTATTGGACCGTACGAGTCGCTTATTTCTTGTGTTGCTTTTTTTATTGTCGTTACTTCCCCTGAGATTCTTCTTCTTTGGAGATCCACAAAAGGACGAATAACACACTGTTTAGTGTTTACCCTTCTTATTTATCTTGTTTTTCCGAAATTAAGAATAAATCATAATAATAGTAATAATAATCTCATATGACATAAGAAGTTGTTTGGCAATGATTTTTTATGACTAATACTACCCTATTCTTTTCATTTGCATCAAGTGTGAGCATGACAAGTTAGAAAACCACTTCTAGTTAAAATATTTCACATTTTCATCTTCTTGGAATTCAAAGCATGTGAATTAAAGTAGTGTTTCAAAAATCCGTTCTTTAAAAATTATTTTAACATGAGAAAATTATAGTTTAGAGTAATATGTCGTAAATAATAAATTAATCTAGTCAGTTTAGTTAATATTGGTCAAGTTAATAGTTAATAGCAGAAAATTATAAGAAAAGGTTGAGGACAAAAGGACCATGTTTTCTCAACCCCAAACTATACTATCCGAAGTGATCTTTTTATTTTTATTTTGCAATATCTTGACAAGGCCAGAGGTAACTTGTACTAATCTATTACTACATAATTTTGTTTTTGTGAAAGAAAATTATGTGGAACAATAACTTGCTATATAGGGAGTTCAATGAATCTCTCTAATATTTTTTAGCAACCAATTGTGGCAATATACACGTAATTCACTTTTTAAAAGCTTTTCAGAAACATGTTAAAATCTACCCTAATGTCACTGTTTTGTACACTATCATAGCTACGATAATGTTGTAAAATTCCTACGTCGTTGCCTAAATTATGAAGCAGGAATATGTTTTATGTATTTGTGTTGAGGTCTTTAAAATTTTGATGTATCATCTTGAAATTGACGTCCGGAGATGCAAAAATACCAATCCATTGAGGTGGAGGATTCAAAGCTTTTCTCGTAGCATCCTCTTTCCTTTTCCTCTTCTCCCTTTTGTAATAAAAAGTCCGCTTAAAAAAAAAAATACTATATTGAAGAAAACTCAGTAGTTTAAAAACAGCATTAATTAAGTCTCAATTTCAAGTTTGTTTAGAGTTGACCGTCATTTGTACATGTTGCTTCACTTAGACTCATTTCGACAATAAATTTTAATATATCATGCTATATTATAAAAGTATGAAGATCAAAAGTTAAATATGAAAAACCAAAATAATCCTATAAATTTAAGTGACCATGATACCCTTAAAAAAAATATACCTTCATAAATAAGTACAATAACCAAACTTACATTATTAGTTTTATTGTTTTAAGATATTGGAAAATGTGAGGTGTACTAGATAATGAAGTGTAGTCTAATTCAATTACTTTAGGGAGAGGATAGTTCAAGAAATTTTAACCAAGAAAAGATTATTTTTTTATCTTCAACTTAATGTAGAAAAGAGTAATAATTAAGTATAATTATGAATAATGTTGCTAATTAT
Organism: Nicotiana obtusifolia; assembly: GCA_002018475.1. NCBI lineage: Eukaryota > Viridiplantae > Streptophyta > Magnoliopsida > Solanales > Solanaceae > Nicotiana > Nicotiana obtusifolia. The sequence continues at coordinate 37,841 of MCJB01017652.1, read as the reverse complement.
GTGAACGTTAGAGTAGATAAAGAGCCTACTACTACAATTATCATTTATGTTGCTACAATAATCATTGAACCGCAGATGCATATTTCACCATGAAGTTGTGACCTTTTGGTTCCCTCAACCTTTTACAATTAATATTTCAAAATTCTTGTATAATTCTGCATAACTATGGAAATAAAATTCTTTTTGTTTTGTATTTATTATTGTCAGTCGCTTCTTACTTAATTATTCACAAAATTTTACAAATATTTAATTCTTCCATTCTTTAAAGAAAATATATCATGTACAAATAAGTATTAGATTCTCTTTTCTTTTTATTTGTTGCACGGGTCATTTCGCTGAAACATCAAAATAGAACAGCTTCAAGATCAATATTACAAAGAAATATTAGGTGAAATATACGGTCATATTATATTTATGTAACTCATAACAACTAAATTTATGTAATTATAAAATACACTTGTCTAACTAAATATAATTATTAATCTTCGGAGCTATCCAGTCAATTTGAGTTCAACACAACATGTTTAAAACTATTTATTATTTTTTAGCTTGTATTTTCTTCTTTTGAAATTTTGGTGCAATATTTTACATATTTTAATAATATTTTAAATTTTTTTTTTCGGCTTGTACGAAATAACACGTGCAACGCACATATCAAGAAATTAGTCTATATATAGACACGCAACTGTACTTCTGTTGCAATTCATGTTTTTAATTATTACCATTTCACTAGAATCAATTATTGTGCGGTTGTACATATAGAATTTCCTATATATGCTCAAACCTCAATAAGAAGACTAAAATTTACCCTTACTTTTTTTTTGAAGCTGGATTATTCAAAACCGTTAATTTGTTTCTCTTTTTACTATAAATTATTTATCTTATGTGATATTGTTACTATCTGAAGCAACTAAGAGATTGATTTTTTCAAATATCTTTTAAATAAATAAATAAATTATTATTTTGACTTATAGTACTTTTTAATAATACACATAATAAAAAATTAAGTTGCTTGAATCTCATGTTCCGACTTGCACCACATAAAAAAAAATAGAGTGTGAATAATACTATCATGTTTGGCATCAGCTTTTCGTTTGCGTTAACTTTTTTCCGCATTAATAGTTCTCATAAATATTAAATAATTCATGCCATATTTAGAGAAATAAGCATAAGTAATCGAAATACATTTTAGTAGTAGTATATATATATATATATATGCACGCTAAATGACTTGAAATGCATGTGCAGCACACGTGCCGAAAAATTAATTGGTATATAAAACACTTATTTAAACACACACAACATATATAATCCTACTTCTGTTGCAAATCGTTTTTTCAATTGTTGCCATTTCAGTAGACTCAATTATTGTTTGCTTGTACATATAGAATTTCCTATATATACTCAAACCTCAACAACAAAACTAAAATTTTACCCTTACTCGTTTTCTTAAGCTAAATTATGAGATTTTGTTAATTTGTTTCCTTTTTTCCAATGAAATTATTCATCTTATGTGCTACTGTTACTAGTTTAAGCATCAAAGAGATTGTTCCTTGATCATGATTTTTTCAAATATCTTTTAAATATATTAGTTACTAATTATTAGGACTTATCCTACTTTTCATATAAGTTTTAAATATGTAAATTTTATTTCAAAAAAATTAAAAACTCAATAATGTACATGGAAAATTAAGTTGCCTGACTCTCATGCTCTGACTCACACTACATAAAAAGAAATAGAGCGTGTATATATAATACTAAAGATACAGAAAAAATTCGATTATATAATCACTATGAGAATCTCGAAGAGTGATAAATCTAAAAAGTTGACTTGTTTTGAGAAGTTGATATGAAGCATGTTCCCATACTGACGCCACTATTGAAGGGTGAATAATACTACCATGTTTGGCATCAATTTTTCATTTGCGCTAATTTTTTTCCTGATTAATTGTTCTCATAAATATAAAAATAATCCATGCCATATTGAAAGATATAAGCATGAGTAATGAAAGTATGTTTTAATACTGATATATGTTTTTTTTAAAACAATTATTTACTAAGTAACTTGAGATACACGTGTAACGTCTGTGCCAAAAAATTAATATGTATATAGAACACACACAACATATACACATAATCCTACTTCCGTTGCACTTCATTTTTCAATTGTTGTCATTTACTAGACTTAATTATTATTCGCTTGTACATATTGTTTACCCTAGATTACGAGTAACAATTAAATTTATTATGTGATTTTAAAGATACGCAGCCTGATTTAATACAGTTAAAGAATAAACAGAAATAGAGACTAAATTAGTGAACAAGAAAAAAAAAAAAAAGAAGCAAACCGTCAAGATTGAGTAATCTTCCTGTGTTAGAAGCCCTTTGAAATAAAATATAAAGTAGATAGTCGAGCAAAGTAGACTATAACTTTTTTATCTTGATTGTATATCGTGTCCCTTTTACAAATGGGGTTGTCTGTTTATATAGGAAAGGTGAAGAATTTTATACAAGGTAAAAATCTCATTTACAAGGTAAGATATTCCTAGAATTAATGGATTCAACGTCTTTATTGATCTGAGCCGCGATTCCCGCCGAGATGTTTGTATATCAATAGATTTCCGGTCCTTCAGTTACGCAAAATCTGATAACTTTATCATAGGATGTTTTACCCTGATTGGCCTCGACGATTTCACTTCAAGCGCTTCGGCTTCGAGCTTCGTTCAGACGACATCCGGTCTCGGGCTTCTTATATTTGATATTCCGGTGTCGACCTCTCGGTTGGTGGCTCCAATCGACGTTGGTCGTCGAATCCCAAAATCGGTATTTCCTATGTAAGCGATCGGGTTCGACCCCATATAGATAGTCCCCTCGTTTTTTGGAGAGTAATGACAAGAAACGATATGAGCCACCGCTTTCAAGATTAGGTTAAGTGGAGACATACTTATAGTGAGCGACACAGAATTCGAAACGTCAAATCAGATAACACAAAACGTCTTGTTGATGAATGACGGCAGCATGATGACGCACGCGGCCAGTATCAAAAAGGTCTTTTCATGTACCAACTGACGACAAACTCTGCGATTCCTGCAAACACCAATTAATGCTTTCTCATTTTGGGTATCGAACCGCCGCTTTTGAAAAGTATAAATAGCCCTCTCATTTTTCAATTTTCAAGTTTGTGTCGTTTGAATACCATATTGCCCAAGTTCTCTAAACTCTATTCTTCAAGTAATTTCTCTTTCTACACTTGCATCTACTCGCTTTCCATCTCTTTAACTTCAATGGCGAAGACATCTAAGTCTGTTCTTCAGAAGCAACAACCTTCTTCCTCTCAACCCACTGAAGAGGTCGAGCCTGTCGTTGCTGAGGAAACTTCGACAGAGCCTCCTCTAAAAGCTTTCGTACCGGTCGGATGCTCAATCGGCTCCGACTTTAAGGTGGAGAAGGCTTCCTCAGTACCGGGCTGGGGCGAACCGATCGTTAGGTATATTAGTTCAATCACGAGCAAAACCCTTGATAGGGTGAAAGTAGAATGTAACTGGGTTGGTAAAGATGTGGTAGTCCCCTCTCCGGACGAGGCGATTACCACCCACGTGGAGGGCTATTTGAGTGTTTACACTTACCCCTTCATGTTGGGACCTTTGGACCCCATTATTGTCGCCTTTTTCAAAAGGTACAATGTTACGTTGGGTCAGATTCACCCTTCCGTTTGGCGAATAATTCATCTTTTCCGTTTTTTTGTGAGTAAGGTCGAAGGGCATCCTTTCACCATCGATCATTTACTGCGATTATACAGTCCCTGAGTCTTCCGAAGGGGACTAATAAAACTCGCTCGCCGGGCAAGCAAAGCCCCGTTTTCGAGCATTGACGAGGACAAGGACCGGGGCTGGATGAGCCGATTTGTTCGAATAAGGACGTAGGACCTAATCCCTGCAGAAGATATGCCGTTCCCTGAAAAGTGGAACATGAACCGTAAGAATCATTTTCCTATTCAAATTCATCTGTTGTTTTTCCGTTGTTATCTCACTAATATACTTTGTAAGATGTAGTCGTTTCTCAAATGCCGGCTGCGATTCAGCATTTGGAAGAGTGGGTCCGGAAGGTGGTAGCTCAAAGGACCTACTCAGAGCGCGCCTGGCGTGAGCTATCAAAAGGCCTATGGGAGGCCAAAAATCATGGTGAGACCGATAATGCTTATATTTCATGCTTTATGTGATCAGTGCTGCTGCTAATTCATTTCCTCCTTCCTTTGCAGGTCTATCGAAGGACGTTGAATTGAGGCCGACGTTCCCTGGTAGAGAGGTTCCCTGCCCTCCCCCTGTCTCGGAGCAGGAGGGAGAGAAAAAGAGAAAAGAAACCCCCGGTCCCTCTGAGCCCGAGAAAAAAAGAATTAAGAAGAAGAGCATAGCTCGTAAGCCCAGAATTGCCGACTTGGCTATCCGATTGAGTGATGATTCCGAGGAAGATAGGGACCTCAGTATTTCAAGCAACGAGCCATCTCGGGCAGTCCCCGAGCGGAGGACCGATGAAGCTCGTACTCCTCGGGTAGAGGACCTCGATACAGGGGCGAGGACCGGGGTTTGCGCCGATGCAGGGGAGGCAGTACAGGGAACCTCGGGTCCTCCAGAAGCAATGGACTCTCCTTCTTTCTCGGAGGCAACCTTCAATGAAGCCCGGGCTGCAAGGGCGCATTCGCCGAGCAAAGACCACGTACCGGCAGGGCCCTTTGAAGACTTTTTTGACGGTGTGCCATCGGCTAACACCTTTGGGCTCGAAGTGCTGAGGAAAAGTCTTTCCGCCGAGACGAGCAGGGTATCTTTCGGTCCGAAGTTGGTCGATAGATTTCCTGCTCCGAGTTCCAATCCTAATCGGAAGAGGATAATAAAGTTCGCCATTCCCAAAGACGCTAAGGCTCTTGCCGCGCCTGTGGGCGTGGCTAGCTACCTTCGGTGTCTGGTGACCGAGGAAGATCAGGTTGCAATGGATGAGGTGGATGAGGCCTGCATATTCAATGAGGCTCAACAGGCAGCAAATAAGGTAAAATTTATTACAGGCTTTGTTTGGTGTTTGTTATTTTACTCTTCAACCTGTACTGACCGTTTTATTTTCTTTCGTATTCGTAGTCTTCGGTGCTTCATCATGAGGCTTTCCTTCATCTAAGGGATGAAAAGGCACGTCATAGAGACTCGAGGGGGAGATGTCGACTCTTCGGGTTGAGGTAGACTTCATGCACAGGGAGAATGCTAATACACTCGACCAGCTGGGGCAGCAACTTGACCGAAAAAATCAATTTCGATCTGCATTGAGCGAGGCCAAGGCATAAACCAGTGAATGGAGAGCTAAGGACGATCTGCTGACTTCGGAAAAGGAGACCCTCCGGACTCGTGTAGTTTCTTTAGAAGAACAAGTCTTGGAGGCGCAAGAGAAAATCGGGACTCTGACTAAGAGCATCGATACACTTCAATACCAAGTCGAGACGCTCACCTCAGATCGTGATGTTCTGGTCAACGAGCTGCAATCGGCAAACTCCGAGATTGCCACGTCTAAAGCTGATTCGATGATCTGATAGCTCAATACAGGGCCGATGCCAAGGCTGCCCAAGAGCAATCAAATATTCTGGTTGAGTATGCCAAGTGCCAAAACCGCCTTTCCATTTTCGAGGAGTTACAAGCTCGAGGCTTCGATCTATCCACCAAGGTCGATGATGCAGCAAAGATTGAAGTCGAGGCTAGAAAGCGGGCCTTCCCTGAAGAAGAAGAAGAAGAAGAAGAAGAAGAAGAAGAAGATTCCGAGATTTGATTGATGCCGTCTGTTGTATAATATGTCTTACTAGGATTCTCACTTTTTGTAACACACTTTGTTTCGTATATATAAAAGATTTTCTTTTATCTCCCTTTTTTGTTTGATCTATTCTGATAATCCAGTTTGCAAACTTTTCTACCCTTCAGGCTTAGTTAAGACTTAGTTTATTTCTCAGTAGATTTTCCCCTTTCATGGCCGATTGGATAAGGCCTAAGCCTCGAAAGGGGGTCGAGGTTTGCCTTAATAGGTCTTATTCCTTTTCGAATTTTATTAATTCGACGTGGCCTTGGCCTGTTAAGAAATCGGAGTTCTGTCTTAACAGGTTTCAATTTCCCTCGAGTCCAACTCGATTCGGCCTTAGCCTTTTACAAATTCGGATTTGCCTCAATAGGTCTTACTTTCCTTCGAGTTTCATTAACTCGATAAGGCCTTGGCCTTTTAAGGAATTGGGGTTTGCCTTAACCGGTCTTTCCCCTCTTCGAGTTTTACTTGGTTCGGCCTTAGCCTTTTATGAGTTGGGATTTGCCTTAACAGGTCTTACTTCCCTTCGATTTTTGTATGAAGTTATGAACAATGCTAATTTCTGATCATGTAATAAAACTTGAATGGGCCCTTGGGCTTGGAGATAGGATATTGGTGCCGAAAAGCTTTCATTAGCATTTAGGTGCTTGTACAATTTGCTTAGGGGATAGATCAGTCTATTCGGGCATGGTACTTTCGACCGTTTGACCATTACATTGATTCCTAACGATCTACGGGAGGTTCCCCCAAATTGAAATGACCAAACAATGAATCGAAATAGATAAGTGATCTTCTGATAATCATGGTCGATCGAAGTTGTGCACCAAAAATTATTATCTTCGACGAGCGACCGATCTAGGTTAGCACGATTACTGGTTGCCTCATTAAAAACCTTGCCGTAAAACCCAATTTGGGACAAAACCGGTCGAAGGGAAAAAGAGTGCAACGCGTGATTTCAGTCCTAATGTCTTCGAGATTGCCTCGTTCAATACCTGCAAATGTTAGCAAAACAAACAAACGAAAAAGTGCAATTTCATACCTTAACAATAGTATGGCTTTAGGTGACTTATATTCCAATTGTTTGGCAACTGTTTGCCCTCCATGGTTCCGAGCTTATAAGATCCCTTTCCGGTGACCTTCAAGATGGTATAGGGCCCTTCCCAGTTCGGTCCTGACTTTCCGTCATTCGGATTTTGAGTGTTGAGTGTGACTCTTCTGAGCACCAGGTCTCCGATGTTGAAGTGTCGAAGATGGGCTCTCCGGTTATAATACCTTTCGATCTTTTGTTTTTGGGCCGCCATTTGAACAAGGGCTGCTTCCCTTCTTTCGTCCAATAATTCTAGATTGATGTTCATAGCTTCTCTATTTGATTCTTCGGTTGCGTATCGGAACCTGACACTCAGTTTGCCTACCTAGACTGGTATTAAAGCCTCAGCTCCGTATACTAGAGAGAAAGGAGTGGCCCCGGTGTTGGTTTTCTCGGTCGTGCGGTAAGCCCATAGAACCTCGGGCGGTATTTCTTTCCATTTTCCCTTTGCGTCGGTTAATCTTTTCTTCAAGTTTCGTATTGTGGTTTTGTTAGTTGACTCAGCTTGTCCGTTGCCGCTGGGGTGATAGGGCGTCGATAAAATCCTCTTGATCCTGTTGTCTTCGAAGAACTTTGTCACTTTACTGCCGATGAACTGCTTGCCGTTATCGCACACGATCTCCGATGGCATCCCAAATCGACATATGATATGGTCCCAGATAAAGCCGATCACCTCCTTTTCTCTAACTTTTTCGTAAGCCTGCGCCCTTCAACCCATTTGGAAAAGTAGTCAGTCATAAAAAGAATAAATTGAGCTTTACCTGGCGAATAAGGGAGAGGGCCAACGATGTCCATCCCCCATTTCATGAATGGCCATGGTGACAAGACCGAATGCAGTGTCTCTCCGGGTTGGTGGATCATCGGTGCATGCCTTTGGCACTCGTTGCACTTGCGAACGAATTCCTTCACATCTTTCTCCATATCGATCCAATAATAGCCGGCTCGAATTATTTTTCGAACCAAGGATTCGAAACCGGAGTGATTCCCACATGAGCCTTCGTGTATTTCTCTTAAAATATACTCGGTGTCTCCTGGTCCAAGGCATATTGCGAGGGGGCCTCCGAACGTCCTTCTGAATAGGGTCCCATCATCGGATAAATAGAACCGGGCTGCTTTTGTGCGTAATGCTCTCGATTCTTTGGATCCAAAGGGAGTTTACCTGAGCTGAGATATTCTATATACTTGTTCCTCCAATCCCAGGTCAAGCTTGTCGAATTGATTTCGGCATGGCCTTCCTCCACCACCGACCTTGAGAGTTGTACAACTTTTTCGGACTCAATTTCCTCGTCTGCGACCGACGATACTAGGTTGGCGAGGGCGTCGGCCTCACTGTTTTGTTCTCGAAGTATGTGCTGCAAAGTTCATTCTTTAAACCTGTGCAATGTGACTTGAAGCTTGTCCAAATACCTCTGCATTCGCCCTTCTCTGACTTTGAAAGTCCTGTTTACTTGGTTGACCACGAGGAGGGAATCGCATTTGGCTTCGATTGTCTTTGCTCCCAGGCTTTTGGCCAGCTCTAAACCTGCAATCATAGCTTCATACTCCGCTTCGTTGTTAGTCAATTTTACAGTATTAATAGACTGTCGAATAGTGTTTCTGGTTGGAGGTTTTAATACGATACCAAGCCCCGATCCTTTCGAATTTGAGGCACCGTCTGTGAACAGGGTCCACACTCCCGAAGGAGTACCTGATTTGGTCATTAATTCCTTTTCAACCTCGGGAATTAGTGACGGCACAAAATCGGTGACGAAATTTGCCAATACTTGAGATTTGATCGAGGTTCGGGGCTGATATTTGATATCGTACCCGCTTATTTCGATGGCCCACTTGGCCAATCGGCCGGATAGCTCGGGCTTATGCATTATATTTCTCAGGGGGTAAGTTGTTACTACACATATAGGATGGCACTGGAAGTAGGGTTTTAGCTTCGTAGAGGCACTCAATAAAGCGAGTGCTAATTTTTCTAGATGCGGGTATCTAGTTTCGACTTCTCCTAAGGTTCTATTGACGTAATAAATAGGAAATTGCGTACCTTGTTCTTCTCGGACCAGGACCCCACTCACCGCTACTTCTGAAACGGCAAGGTAGAGGTATAATTGTTCACCCGTTTTTGGTGTATGCAGCAAAGGTGGGCTAGAGAGATACTACTTGAGCTCTTCTAACGCGCGCTGGCATTCTGGACTCCACGAGAAATCGTTCTTTTTTTTTCAGCAAGTTGAAAAACCGGTGACTTCTACCGGAAGACCTTGAAATGAACCGGCCTACAGCAGCTATCCGACCTGTCAGCTTTTGTACAGCCTTTATACTGTCTACGATTGTAATGTCTTCGATGGCTTTGATCTTCTCGGGGTTAATTTCTATTCCCCGATTCGAAACCATGAAACCGAGGAATTTTCCCGAGCCCACTCCAAATGCGCACTTCTCCGGGTTCAACTTCATGTTGTACTGTTTCACTACATTGAACGTTTCCTACAAATGACTCAAATGGTCCTCTGCTCGTAGGGACTTAACTAACATATCATCAATGTAAACTTCCATTGTTTTTCCTAATTGTTTTTCGAACATTTTGTTTACTGGGCGTTGATAAGTAGCCCCCGCATTCTTTAACCCGAATGGCATCACGTTGTAGCAGTATGGTAAGGAAGGATGTCTTTTCTTGATCATCCTTGTCCATTTGTATCTGGTTATAGCCGGAGTAGGCGTCGAGAAAGCTAAGGGTCTCGTGGCTACCGTGGCATCGATCATGCGATCGATGTTAGGTAAGGGAAAAGAATCTTTAGGACATGACTTGTTTAAATCTTTGTAATCTATGCACATTCTTAACTTATTTCCCTTTTTAGGAACTACAACTACATTTGCTAACCATTCTGGGTATTTAACTTCCCGAATGGATCCGATATTTAAAATCTTGGTTAGCTCATCTTTGATGAATATTTGCTTGACTTCGGATTGAGGCCTTCTCTTTTGCTTGACCGGCCGAAATTTAGGATCGATGCTCAGTTTGTGAGTCGTGATCTCCGTTGGTATCCCTGTTATGTCAAGATGGGACAAAGCGAAAGAGTCTTCCATAGCTGAAAGAAAATGAATAAGTTTAGTCTTGAGCTCGGAACTTAAGCCCGAGCCCAGGTATACCTTCCGATACGGTGCATCCTCTCGGAGTGAAATTTGCTCGAGTTCCTCGACCGTCGACTTAGTTGCATCGGATTCGTCGGGGCCAACGAATGACCGGGGAATCCCGTATTCATCGTCTTCGATAAGTTCCTGTTCACCTTCATTTGTTGAAGGCGATACCTGTGATTGCTATTTGGTTCTTTGAGAAGGGGCTATCGTTTTCGGCATTGCTTCTTCTACTGCGAACATTTCTTTCGCCGCATGTTGTTCTCCAAAAACAGTCATGATCCCATCAGCCGATGGGAATTTCAACATTTGGTGCAGTGTCGAGGGTACCGCTCTGATATCATGAATCCATGGTCTCCCGAGCAAGGCGTTGTATCTCATATCCCCCTTCGATTACACAGAATCTCGTTTCACGAACGGTACCGGTAGTGTTTACTGGTAAAGTTATTTCTCCTTTGGTTGTCTCGCAAGCCATGTTGAAACCATTGAGGATTCGAACTTCAGGGATAATTCGATCAGTCAACCCGAGCTGCTCGATAACCCATGACCGAATTAGGTTGGCTGAACTACCAGGATCGACCAATACACGCTTTACCTTGGTTTTTTGTATAAGCACCGATATTACTAAGGCATCGTTATAGGGTTGTATGATTCCTTTTGCATCCTCCTCGCTGAAGTACAAAGCTCCTTCTATCGCGTAATCCCGAGTGCGCTTTTCTCGGGTGATAGATATTTTTGTGCGTTTCAATAGCGGGCCTTGGGGTGTATCTACCCCACCGATTATCATATTGATCGTGTGTTGAGGCTCCTCCTGGTTTACTGGTCTATTCCTGTTCCCGTAATGGTTTTTGGCTCGGTTGCTCAAAAACTCTCGAAGGTGCCCATTTTCGAGCAATCGTGCCACCTCTTCCCTCAACTGTCGACAGTCTTCTTTCTTGTGCCCATGTATACCATGGTACTTACATATCAAGATGGGGTCTCTCTTAGCTGGATCCGATTGCAGCGGTCGAGGCCACTTGGTATCCTTAATGCGACCGATGGCCGATACGAGAGTTGCTGAGTCGACGTTGAAGTTATATTCGGACAGTCGTGGTGCTTCTCGGTGACCAGCAGCTCTCTCGAAGTTGTTTCTTGCCAATGGTCCTTGGTTCCTTCAATTAAGATCATTCCTCCTTTCTTGTCTCGGGGAACCCTGCCTTACTGGAATGGCTTTTCAGTCTCCAGGATATGGTCGATGCCTGTCTCTGTTCGATCTTGGCTCTCGAATAAATATCTCTTTGAACCCTATCATGAGTTTTGATGGGGTAAGTGGATCCCGAGGGGGGCCCAAGTTGATCGTCCTCGACCCTAATCTTTGATTGGTATTGGTTGTGTACATCTGCCCAAGTGGCAGCCGGATATTCAATCAAGCTTTGCTTAAGCTGTTGTGAAGCCGTTGAACTTCGAGCGTTGAGCCCTTGGGTGAAGGCCTGTACGGCCCAATCATCAGTGACCGGTGGTAGGTCCATCTGTTCCATCTGAAAGCAAGATACAAATTCTCTGAGCATCTCGTTATCTCCTTGCCTAACTTTAAATAAGTCCGATTTCCGTGTCTTGACTTTGATGGCACCCGCATGAGCTTTTATGAAGGTTTCCGCAAGCATGGCAAAAGAATCGATGGACGGGGGCAAGCTGTGGTACCAAGTCATTGCCCCCTTTGACAAGGTCTCTCCAAATTTCTTTAAGAGGACGGACTCAATCTCATCGTCTTCAAGATCATTTCCCTTTATGGCGCATGTGTATGCTGTTACATGCTCATTTGGGTCAGATGTCCCATTGTATTTCGGAATCTCCGGCATGCGAAACTTCTTCGGTATGGGTTTTGGGGCGGCGCTTGATGGAAAGGGTTTCTGTACGAATTTCGTTAAGTCCAAACCTTTTAACATCGGAGGTGCTCCTGGTATTTGGTCCACCCCCGAATTATATGTTTCTACCTTTTATCATTGGCCCCGATCTTCTTCTCGCCTGACTCGACCCGTCTGGTCAACTCTTCGAGCATTTTCATGATCCCGGCGTTTGCCCCTGATCCACCTTCGCTTGGTTCCACTGTGATAGGTTCATTTTCAGGGATAGTTTCCCGAGGAGGGCAGGTCCCTATCCCGTTCGAAACTTGGCTCCGATTTTGCAGCTGAGCAATGGCCGCTTGCTGGGCTTGCAACATGTTGAATATCATCCTGAGGCTAATCCTGTCCTCCTCGTCATGCTGTTTTGCCGAGCGGTATTCTCTTCGGACACTATTCGATGGGCCAGAGGTCCGATCCACATCGGCCGCCATTTGGGAGTTAGCGTCGATTGGGATTTCATTTTCGGGTGCCAAGTTGTCGTTTTCGCCCTGGTGGTTAAATTCGCCATCGACGAATTGAGGCACAGATTGAGAATGTGATATGATTGTACTGTAACCTGAAAGAAAAAGGTGTTCTGCAAAGAACAAGTGTAAAATAGTCTGTGTAACAGAAAGTTGTATTAAACGATCACTATTATCCTCAGCCCCACGGTGAGCGCCAAATTATTTACCCTAGATTACGAGTAACAATTAAATTTATATGTGGTTTTAAGGATACGCAACCTGATTTAATACAGTTAAAGAATAAACAGAAATAGAGACTAAATTAGTGAACAAGAAAAAAAAAGCAAACCGCCAAGATTGAGTAATCTTCCTGTGTTAGAAGCCCTTTGAAATAAAATATAAAGTAGATAGTCGAGCAAAGTAGACTATAGCTTTTTTATATTGATTGTATATCGTGTCCCTTTTACAAATGGGCCTGTCTGTTTATATAGGAAAGGTGAAGAATTCTATACAAGGTAAAAATCTCATTTACAAGGTAGGATATTCCTAGAATTAATGGATTCAACGTCTTTATTGATCTGAGCCGCGATTCCCGCCGAGATGTTTGTATATCACGAGATTTCTGGTCCTTCAGTTACGCAAATCTGATAACTTTACCATAGGATGTTTTACCCTGATTGGCCTCGACGATTTCACTTCGAGCTCTTTGACTTCGAGCTTCGTTCAGACGACATCCGGTCTCGGGCTTCTTATATTTGATATTCCAGTCTCGACCTCTTGGTTGGTGGCTCCAATCGATGCTGGTCGTCGAATTCCAAAACCGATATCCTATGTAAGCGATCGGGTTCGACCCCATACACATATATATTTCTTTTTATCTATGTACTCAAACCTCATAAGAATACTAAAATTTTACCCTTAATTTTTAGTAAGCTAAATTACATAAAAAATTTAATTTGGTTTTTAAATTTATTATTCATCTTATGTGACCATGTTGTTACTACAAGCCTCAAAGAGATTCTTTCTTGATCATAAATTTTTTCAAATATCTTTTAAATATATTAGTTACTAACTTGTATGATTTAAAGTATATAATTTTTAAATATATAAATTTCATTTTAGAATTATTGAAGACGCATTAAAAATTAAGTTGCTTGACCCTTGTACTCCACGTAAAAAGAAATAGAGTGTGTCTATATGATATTAGATATTAAAAAAAAATAAATTAGATTACGTAATCACTATCAGGATCATGAAGAGCGGTAAATCTAAAAAGTTGATTGTTTTGGGAAGCTGATATGAGTATGTTCCCATGATGACGCCATTAGTGAAGGGTAAATAATACTACCGTATTTGGCATCGTTTTTTCATTCGCATTAACTTTTTTTCCCTGATTATAGTTCTCATAAATATTAAATAATGCATTTAATATTCAACTAAATGAGCATAAATAATGAAAATATGTTTTAATAGTATTACATGTTCTTTTAAAAAAATATGTTGAATGACTTGAAATACATTTGCAGGACACATGCCAAAAAATTATGGGTATAAAACACACACAACATATACACATAACCCTACTTCTGGTGCAATTCATTTTTTGAATTATTGCCATTTCACCAGACTTAATTATTGTTCGCTTGTACGTATAGAATTTTCTATATATACTCAAACCTCAATAAGAATACTAAAAAATAGGGTAATTTTTAGTAAGCTAAATTGCATAAAATTGTTAATATAGTTTCCTTTTTTCCAGTAAAGTTATCCATCTTATGTGACGCTGCTATTTTTATAAGCGTTGAAGAGATTACTCCTTGATCGTGATTTTTTCAATTTTTTAAAAATATATTAATAATTTAACTATTGTGATTCATAATAATTTTCATGCATATATTTTAATTATGTAAATTTTATTTTGAAGATTTGAAGACTCATTGATACACAATGAAAATTAAGTTATTTGACTCTCGTATTTAGAATCGCAAACATCAAAAGAAATATAATGCGCATAAAGGAAATCAAATATATAGAAAAAATATATTACGTAATTAATATTAAAATTCCGAGAGCAATAAATCTAAAAAGTTGGATGTTCTAGGAAGCTGAGATGAGCATGTTCTCATGCTGACGCCATTATTGCAGGGTAATATTTGGCTTTATTTTTTCATTTCCGCTTGCATTTTTCTAGTTTAATAGTTCTCGTAATAATTAAGAATATATTTTAACAGTATTATTTGTTTTTAAAGAAAATGTTGTACTGAATAATTCATACACATGCAATACATGTGCCGAGAAATTAATATGAATACAACACACACATAACATATTCACATGATCGTACTATATGGGGTCGCATACAATCGGGCACATAAGGAATATCGACCTTGGGTGCAAACCGAGGTCGGTCTCTATTGGATTGAGGCCAGCGATTCAAGAAGGAAGGTTCGAGGTCGGACATCATTGGATCGGAGCCAAAGCATTCGAAAGGAGGTAGTCAAGACCGGTCTGCGTAAAGGCATCTTATGGTAAAAGTATCGGTTTCGTGTAACGGAAAGGCCGGAAATCTCGTGGTATACAGTTATCTCGGCGGGAATCACGGCCCCAATCATCAGAGACGTTAGACCAGTATTTTTAGGGATAATTCATCCTGTAATTAAGTCTTTTAGTTTATATAGAATTCCTTTCTCTTCCCCTATAAAAGGAACTCAATTCCATTGTACAAGGCAGGACATACCATCAGTAATACAACTATCATTTCTAGCTATCTTTTTCATAAATTATTGGTTCTCTCTATTGCTCATTTCGTCACAGCAAAGTTATACGACCCTAGTAGTTTGTTTATTCTCTTGCTTATTTAGAATCAGTCTTTATTCATCGCTATTTATTTTATTGTATCAAGCCTAGTCACATATCTTTAGTACCACGTACAAATTCAATTGTTACCCGAATTTTAGGGTAAACGGTTTGGCGCCCACCGTGGGGTTAAGGATAATTGTGAGCGTTTGATACAAATTTCTGTCACACACTATTTTATGCTTGCTCTTTGCAGAATCTTTTGTTTTCAGGATACAACATAATTATGTCGCACTCACACCCCATCAATAATGAATACGACCACCACGGCGAAAACAACAATGTGATGCCCAGTAACGAGGTTCCGAACGATGCCAACTCTCAAATGGCGATCGATGTTGATCAGACTTCTGGCCCGTCGAACAGTGTTCGGGGAGAACACCATTCAAGGACTCGAAATAATGAAGGGGACGGGATCAGCCTCAAAATGATATTCGACATGCTACAAGCCCAGCAAGCAGCCATCGCCCAGCTGCAAAGTCGGAGCCAGGTTTCGTATAGGGTCGAAACCGGTTCTTCTCGAGGAGTTGCTCCCGGAAATGAACCGGCCGCGGCGCAGCCAGATGAAAACGGATCAGGGACGAACTCTGGAATCATGGAGATGCTCGAGGAACTGACCAAGCGAGTCGAATTGGGCGAAAAGAAAATCGAAGCCAATGACAAGAAAGTGGAAACATATAACTCAAGGGTGGACCAGATTCCAGGAGCACCCCCGGTGTTGAAAGGCTTAGACTCAAAGAAATTCGTACAAAAGCCTTTCCCGCTGAGCGCTGTCCCGAAACAGATACCAAAAAAGTTTCGCATGTCAGAAATCCCCAAATACAATGGGACATCCGATCCAAATGAACACGTAACGGCATACACGTGCGCTATAAAGGGGAACGATCTCGAAGACGATGAGATCGAGTCCGTTCTTCTGAAAAAATTCGAGGAGACCTTGTCAAAAGGAGCAATGACTTGGTACCACAACTTGCCCCCGAACTCCATCGACTCCTTCGCCATGCTTGCAGATACCTTCGTCAAGGCTCATGCAGGTGCTATTAAAGTCGAAACAAGGAAGTCAGATTTGTTCAAAGTCAGGCAAAAAGATAACGAGATGCTGAGGGAGTTTGTATCTCGCTTTCAAATGGAGCGAATGGATTTACCACCGGTTACCGATGATTGGGCCGTACAGGCTTTTACTCAAGGGCTCAATGCCCGAAGTTCAACGGCTTCTCAACAACTCAAACAAAGCTTGATCGAATACCCTGCTGCCACTTGGGCGGACATACATAATCGGTATCAATCAAAGATCAGGGTCGAAGATGATCAGCTCGGGGTCCCTCCGGGATCCGCTTATCCTATCAGAACTAATGATCGGATTCTGAGAGATAATTATCGAGAGCCGAGGTCGAACAGAGATAGGCATCGACCGTACCCTAGCGATCGAAGGGCCATCCCGGGAAGACAAAGGTCCTCGAGACAGGAGAGAAGGAACAATCCTAATCAAAGGAACCGAGGACCGTTGCCCAGAAATAACTTCGAAAGAGCCGCTAATCACCGAGAAGCGCCCAGACTGTCCGAGCATGACTTCAACGTCGATTCAGCGACTCTCGTATCCGCCATTGGCTGCATTAAAGATACCAAATGGCCTCGACCGCTGCAATCGGATCCGGCCAAGAAGGACCCAAACTTATTATGTAAATACCATGGTACACATGGTCACAAAACGGAAGATTGCCGGCAGCTAAGGGAGGAAGTGGCACGGTTGCTTGAAAAAGGTCATCTCCGGGAATTTCTAAGCGACCGGGCCAAAAACCATTACGGAAACAGAGACAGGCCCACAAATCAGAAGAACCTCAGCACACGATGAAGATGATAATCGGAGGGGTAGATGCACCCCAAGGCCCGGTGTTGAAGCGCACTAAGATATTTATCACCCGGGAAAAACGTACTCGGGATTACGCAACGGGAGGAGCCTTATACTTCAGTGATAAAGATGCAGAAGGGGTTACACAGCCCCATAACGATGCCTTGGTAATATCGATGCTCGTGCACAAAACCGGGGTGAAGCGCGTACTTGTCGATCCCGGTAGTTCGGCTAATATAATTCGGTCATGGGTCGTCGAATAGCTCGGGTTGTCAAACCAGATCATCTCTGAAGTTCGGGTCCTCAATGGCTTTAACATGGCATCAGAAACGACCAAAGGGGAGATAACACTGATGGTTAACATCGCCGGTACTGTCCGAGCAACGAAATTTTGTGTAATCGAGGGCGACATGAGATATAATGCCTTGCTCGGGAGGCCTTGGATTCATGACATCGGAGCTGTACCTTCAACATTGCATCAGATGTTGAAATTCTCATCGGCTGATGGGGTCATCACCGTTTATGGAGAACAACATGCTGCAAGAGAAATGTTCGCAGTGGATGAGGTAACATCAAAGCCGACCGTTTCTTCCCGGAAGACCCAATAGCAATCAGAGACGCCACCTTCAACAAACGAGGGTGAGCAGGATCAACTTGACGTTGATAATTACGGGGTTCCATGGTCATTTGTCGGTCCTGACGAGTCCGATGCGACCTAATAGACAGTCGAAGAGCTCGAACAGATTTCACTCCGCAGCGATGTGCCCGATCGAAAGGTATACCTGGGCTCGGGCTTAAACTCCGAGCTCAGGACCAAATTAATTAAATTTCTTTCAGCTAACGAAGATTCCTTTGCTTGGTCCCATCTTGACATGACAGGGATACCGCCGGAAATTACAACTCACAAGTTGAGCGTTGACCCAAAATTCCGATCGATCAAGCAAAAGAGAAGGCCTCAGTCCGAAGCCAAACAAGCGTTCATCAAGGACGAGGTAACTAAACTTTTGAATATAGGATCCATTCGGGAAGTTAAGTACCCAGAGTGGCTAGCAAATGTAGTTGTAGTTCCTAAGAAGGGAAATAAACTTAGGATGTGCATAGACTATAAAGACTTAAACAAGGCGTGTCCCAAAGACTCCTTTCCCTTGCCCAACATCGATCGCATGATCGATGGTACCGTTGGCCACGAGACTCTTAGTTTTCTCGATGCCTACTCTGGTTACAACCAGATACAAATGGATAAGGATGACCAAGAAAAAACATCCTTTATCACTAAGTATGACACTTATTGCTATAATGTAATGCCTTTCGGGCTGAAAAACGCGGGGGCTACCTACCAACGCTTAGTAAATAAGATGTTCAAAAAACAACTAGGAGTAACAATGGAAGTTTATATTGATGACATGTTAGTCAAGTCCCTGCGAGCAGAGGACCATTTGAGTCATTTGTAGGAGACATTCGACGTCCTGAAAAGGTACAACATGAAGTTGAACCCGGAGAAATGTGCATTCGGAGTAAGCTCGAGAAAATTCCTTGGCTTCATGGTCTCGAACCGGGGAATAGAAATCAACCCCGATAAAATCAAGGCCATCGAAGACATAACGATCGTAGACAGTGTGAAAGCAGTGCAGAAACTGACAGGTCGGATAGCAGCCCTAGGCCGATTATATCGAGGTCGTCCGGCAGGAGCCATCAGTTCTTCAACCTGCTGAAGAAGAAAAACGAGTTCTCACGGGGACCAGAATGCCAACGCGCGTTGGAAGAGCTTAAAAGGTATCTCTCTAGCCCACCTTTGCTACATACGCCAAAAGCAGGTGAGCAATTATACCTTTACCTTGCTCTGTCAGAAATAGCAGTAAGCGGATTCTTGGTCCGAGAAGAGCAAGGTACGCAATTCCCCATTTATTACGTCACTAGAACACTAGGAGAGGCCGAAACACGGTACCCTCATTTAGAAAAATTAGCACTCGCGTTATTAAGTGCTTCTAGAAAGTTGAAACCATACTTCCAATGTCACCCTATATGTGTAGTGACAACTTATCCACTTAGAAACATCATGCACAAACCTGAGTTATCAAGTCGGTTGGCCAAATGGGCCATCGAAATAAGCGGATACGAGATTGAATATCGGCCTCGAACTTCGATCAAGTCTCAAGTACTGGCTGATTTTGTCGCCGACTTCGCGCCGTCGCTTGTCCCCGAGGTCGAGAAAGAGTTGATGACCAAATCAGGGACTCTTTCGAGAGTATGGACTTTGTTCACAGACGGCGCCTCAAATTCGAAGGGATCGGGGCTTGGCATCGTGCTCAAACCCCCAACGGGGAACACGATTCGACAAGCTATTAAAACTGTAAAATTGACTAACAATGAAGCAGAATATGAGGCTATGATTGCAGGTTTAGAGTTGGCCAAGAACCTGGGAGTAGAAGTGGTCGAGGCCAAATGCGACTCCCTCCTCGTAGTCAACCAAGTGAATAGAACATTCGAGGTCAGAGAGGGGCGTATGCAAAGGTATGTGGACAAGCTTCAGGTCATGTTACACAGATTTAAAGAGTGGACCCTACAACACATACCCCGGGAAAAAATAGTGAAGTCGATGCCCTCGCCAATTTAGGGTCATCGGTCAAGGATGAAGAAATTGATTCTGAAAAGGTCGTGCAATTATTGAGATTGGTGGTAGAAGAAGGCCATGCCGAGATTAACTCAACAAGCTTGACCTGGGATTGGAGAAAGAAATACGTGGAATATCTTAGTTAAGGTAAATTGCCATCGGATCCCAAAGAATCACGGGCGTTGCGCACAAAGGCAGCCTGATTTTGCTTGGCCGACGATGGAACCTTATACAGAAGAACATTCGGAGGCCATCTCGCCATATGTCTTGGACCCGGAGACATCGAATACATCTTAAGGGAGATACACGAGGGAACATGCGGCAACCACTCCGGTTTCGATTCTTTGGTTTGAAAAATAATTCGAGCCGGTTATTATTGGATCGACATGGAAAGAGATACAAAGGAGTTTGTACGCAAGTGCAGCAGATGCCAAAGGCATGCACCGATGATCCACCAGCCTAGAGAAACACTGCATTCGGTCTTATCACCATGGCCGTTTATGAAGTGGGGAATGGATATCGCCGGTCCCCTCCCTCGAGTGCCAGGTAAAGCTCAATTTATTCTTTTTATGACTGACTACTTTTCCAAGTGGGTGGAAGCACAGGCTTACGAAAAGGTCAGGGAGAAGGAAGTAATTGACTTCATATGGGACCATATCATTTGCCGGTTTGGGATGCCATCAGAAGTTGTATGCGATAATGGCAAACAGTTCGTTGGCAGTAAAATAACGAAATTCTTCGAAGACAACAAAATTAAGAGAATACTGTCAACTGCATATCACCCCAGCGGTAATGGTCAAGCCGAGTCGACCAATAAGACCATAATTCAGAACTTGAAGAAAAGGCTAGCCGACGCGCAAGAAAAGTGGAGGGAGATGCTGCCCGAGGTCCTATGGGCATATCGCACAACCGAGAAAACCAGCACCGGGACCACCCCGTTTTCCCTAGTCTACGGTACTGAAGCACTGATACCGGTCGAGGTGGGAGAACCAAGCGTCAGGTTTCGATACGCAACCGAAGAATCAAACCGGGAGGCTATGAACATCAGCCTGGAACTTCTGAATGAAAAGAGGGAAGCTGCTCTAGTTCAGATGGCGGCACAGAAGCAAAAAATCGAGAGATATTATAATCGGAGGACCCGTCTCCGATACTTCAACATTGGGGACTTGGTACTCAGAAAGATTACACCCAACGCTCGAGATCCCAATGAAGGAAAATTGGGACCAAATTGAGAAGGGCCCTATACTATCTTGAAGGTCACCGGAAAGGGATCTTACAAGCTCGGGACCATAGATGGCAAGACACTGCCAAACAACTGGAACGTGAGCCACCTAAAGAGATATTATTGTTAAGGTAACAATTTCATCTTTTCTTTTATTTTATTTCTTGATACTAACATCTGCAGGTTGCAAACGGAACGTTCTCGAACCGAGAAACACGAAATACAAGGGCTGAAAGCACGCGTTGCACTCTTTTTTTCTTCGACCGGTTTTTTCCCAAATCGGGTTTTACGGTAAGGTTTTTAATGAGGCAACCATAAGTCGTGATAACTTAGATCGGTCGCTCATCGAAGATAATGAAATCTGGTGCTCAACTTCGATTGACCATGAAAATCTGGAGATTGCTTGTTCGTTTCGAAATCTTCATTTAATTACTTCAAATTCAAGGGAACTTCACGCAGATCGTTAGGAGTTAATGTAAGGGTCAAACGGTCAAAAGAACCGCGCCCGAATAGATCGATCTGCCCCTTAAGTAAAGTTGTACAAGCGTATAAATACTAATGAAGTTTCTTTGGCACCGACATTCTGTTTCTGAGCCCAAGGGCCTCTTTGATTATCATTGCATTATCTAAAGCTAACATCGTTCAAATATCCGCGCTAAACTCGAAGGGGAGTAAGACCTATTAAGGCAAACCCCAAAGTTGATTGCTAGGCCAAGGCCGTATTGAGTTAACAAAACTCGAAGGGAAATAAGACCAACTCAGGCAATCCCAGTTTATAAAAGGCTAAGGCCAAACTTTGCTAAAATTCGAAGACGATTAGAATTTGCCAAGGCAAGACCTCGATTCTTTAAAAAAGGGCTAAGGCCAAATCAAATCGTTAAAATTTGAAAGGGATCATATTTTGCTAAGGCATGATCCCGACTTCTTAATGGGCCAAGGCCGCATCGAACTAAAGAAAGTTCAGGGGTAAACGAAGCCTATTAAGGAGACTCCGAATTTATGATAAGGCTAAGACCGAATCGGGTTAAAACCTGTTAAGATCGATTCAGCTCTTTAACGGGCCGAGGTTTCCCCGAGACGCGGGCCTTACTCGGTCGGTCATAAAGGAAGAATACTTACGAAGAAAATTTACGATCCTAGTTAAGGCAGGAAAGTTGCAAGATATGAAAACTGTAGAACAAAGTCAGACAAAATAAAGGAATTTTATACAAATCGAGGGAATCCTTTCATATATTCAAATTACAAAAATGACACATCATTTTACAGACAACGTCAGTCAGAACCATCCTCTTCTTCCTCGGGGAAGGCTTGCCTCCTTGCTTCAGCTTCGATCTTTGCTGCTTCATCGACTTCAGAAGACAGATCAAAACCCCGAGCTTGTAGCTCCTCGAGGACGGAGAGTTGGGTCTGACACTTAGTATATTCAACCAAAACCTTCAATTTCTCCTGGGTGGCCTCGGCATCGGCTCTATATTGAGCTATCAAATCATCAGCGTCGGCCTTGGATGTAGCAATCTCAGACTTTGCTGATTGCAGCTCATTCACCAGCACACCCCGGTCCTGGGTGAGCAACTCGACTTGGTGTTGGAGAGATTCAGTGCTCTTGGTCAGAACTCTGATTTTTTCTTGCGCCTCCGAAACTTGCTCCTCTAAGGGAACTAAGCGAGCTTGGAGGATCTCTTTTTCCGAAGTCAATGTTTCGGCCTTGGATTTCCATTCGTTGGTTTCAGCATTAGCCTCGCTCACTGCAGACCGAAGTCGATCTAATCGGTCAGTTTGCTGCCCCAGCTGGTCGACTACTTTGTTATGCTCTCTCTGCATGAAGTCCAGCTCGGATCGAAGGTTTGACATCTCGCCCTCAAACCGCTGACGTCGTGCCTTTTCTTATGTCATTTTGTTCCCTTATCCGAAGGAACGCCTCGTGATGAAGCACCGAAGACTGCAAGGTGTACATAATAAAACAGTCAGTACAAATCTAAGGGCAAGATAACGGATGCCAAATAGTGGGGGAGTATACCTTGTTCGATGCTTGTTGAGCTTCGTTGAATAAACAGGCCCAGTCCACCGCGTCCATTGCGGCCTGATCCTCGTCGGTCACCAAACAACGAAGATAGCTAGCCACGCCTACCTGCACAGCCAAAGCTTGAGCATCCTCGGGAATGGTGAAGTTTATTACTCTCTTCCGATCAGGGTTGGAGCTCGGAGTGGGAAATCTATCAACTAACTTGATACCAACAGACGTCCCACTCGTCTCGGTGGGGGGACTCCTTCTCGGCACTTCAAGCCCGAATGTATCGGCCGATGGCACTCCATCAAAAAACTCTTCGAATGCTCCTGTCGATATCGGGCCTTTGCTCGGTGTGTGTGTCCTTGCAGCCTGGGCTTCATTCAAAGTTGCCTCCGAAAAGGAGGGGGAATCCATTGTCTCTGGGAGGTCCGAGATCCCTTGTGTTGCCTCCCCCGCATCGGAACGCACCCTGGTCCTCGTCCTTTCCTCGAGATCCTCTGCTCGAGGGATGCAAACCTCACCGACCGTTGGCTCGGGGACTGTCCGAGGTGGTTCGTTATTCAAAGTATCGAGGGTTCTGTCCTCTTCGGATTCGTCGCTCAACCGAATGGCCAAGTCGGCTATTCTAGTTTTGTGAGCTATGTGTTTTTTCTTAAGCCTCCTTTTTTGGGCTCAGTAGGACCGGGGACTTCTTTTCTCTTTTTCTCTCCCTCCTTCTCCGAAGCAGGGGGAGGGCAAGGAACTTCTCCACCGATGGACGCCGACCTCAATTCAGCGTCCTTCGATAGGCCTATGAAGGAAAAGGGGGAATTAGTGGCAGCACCAATCACTCGAAACAACAAAGAAGAATATTTTTGTTGAGCTCACCATGGTTTTTGGCCTCCCAAAGGCCCTTCGATATTTCACGCCAAGCCCGTTCCGAGTAAGTCCTCTGAGCCACCACTCTCCGGACCCACTCCTCCAAATGATGAATCGCGGCCGGCGTTTGAGAAACGGCTGCACCTTACAAAACATATCGGTTAAGTATTAAAAGGAAAACATCAGATGGTTTTAAGTAGGGAAACGATGCTTACGTCTCAAGTTCCACTTTTCGGGGAACGGCATGTCTTCTGCGGGGATCAGGTCGGAGGTTCTTATTCGAGCGAACCGGCTCATCCAACCCTGGTCCTCATCGATGCTCGAGAACGGAGCTTTGCTAGCCCGGCGAGCAAGTTTTATTAGCCCCCCTCGGAACATTCGGGGACTGTATAGTCGGAGTAGATGGTCAACGGTGAAGGGGTGGCCGTCGACTTTACTCACAAAAAAAGGTGAACTATCCGCCAAACGGAGGGATGAACCTGGCCCAATGTGACATTATACCTTTTACAAAAGGCAACGATTATGGGGTCCAAAGGTGCCAGCGTAAAGGGATAGGTATAAACACTCAGGTAACCTTCCACATGGGTGGTAATCGCCTCATTCGGAGAGGGGACTACCATATCCTTGTCAGCCCATTTACACTCTGCTTTCACCCTGTCAAGGATTTTGTGGGTGATCGAGCTAATGTACATGGAGACCGGTTCGCCTCGGCCAGGTAGTGAGGAGGCTTTTTCCATTTTGAAATCGGAGCCGATGAAACATCCTACCGGTATGAAAGCTTTCAAAGGAGGCTCTGTGGAAGTTTCCCTAACAGGGGCTGGTTCAACCTCTTCAGTGGGCTGAGAAGTTGAAGGTTGTTGTTTTTGAGGGACGGATTTTGATGTTTTTGCCATTGGAGTTGAAGTGATGAGAGTAGAAGCAAAGGATAATGTATGAGAGAAGTTTGAAGTGTAAATATGCAGAGAACAAAAGCGAGGAAAGGTTTGAACAAAGTCTGGAAATTAAAGAATGGAGGAGCTATTTATACTTTCTCAAAAGTGGCGGTTCAGAACACGAGGTAGGGGAGAATGGCATTTGCAGAAGTTGCAGGGTCTGTCGCTAGCTAGGACATGTGAGGACTCTTTTTGACAGTGGTCACGTGTGTCATCGTGCTGTCGTCACCCATCAACGAGACGTTTTTAGGTTGTGTGATTTGACGTTTCGAACTTCGTGTCGTGCTTGATAAGTATGTTGTTGCTTGACTTGCTCTCGAAGGGCGGTGGCTCATATCGTTTCTTGTCGCTATTCTCCAACAAACGATGGGACTATCTGTATGGGGTCGGGTACAATCGGGCACATAAGGAATATCGACCTTGGGTGCAAACCGAGGTCGGTCTATATTGGATCGAGGCCAGCGCTTCAAGAAGGAAGGTTCGAGGTCGGACATCATTGGATCGGAGCCAAAGCATTCGAAAGGAGGCAGTCAAGACGATCTGGGTAAAGGCATCTTATGGTAAAAGTATCAGTTTCGCGTAACGGAAAGGCCGGAAATCTCGTGGTATACAGTTATCTCGGCGGGAATCACGGCCCCAATCATCAGAGACGTTAGACCAGTATTTTTAGGGATAATTCATCCTGTAATTAAGTCTTTTACTTTATATAGAATTCCTTTCTCTTCCCCTATAAAAGGAACTCAATTCCATTGTACAAGGCAGAATATATCTTCAGTAATACAACTATCATTTCTAGCTATCTTTTTCATAAATTATTGGTTCTCTCTATTGCTCATTTCGTCACAGCAAAGTCATACGACCCTAGTGATTTGTTTATTCTCTTGCTTATATAGAATCAGTCTTTATTCATCGCTATTTATTTTATTGTATCAAGCCTAGTCACGTATCTTTAGTACCATGTACAAATTCAATTGTTATCTAATCTGATTGGTTCAAAATTTATGATTTATACATATTTAATAATTTTTTGGACAAGAATATAAAATAGAGCGAAAGCTCTAGGTTCAGATAAATCTGCCTCTACACTGAATATGCCCATGGCGGTGCCCTTCTACACATAAAATACATCAAACCACATGAAAGACTAGACAATTAAAAGAGTCGCATTTAACATGCATGTGACTCTTCCAACCTTCGACCTCCAACACAATTTGTCTACTAAATAATTACAGTGTAAATTAAAACTTGTGATTCTCTCTGTTCCATTTCATAAATAGAACTATTTATATTTAAAAAAAATTAATTTTTAAACTACTCATTTTCATCTTAATGGCAAATCTTATTACCACATAAACGTCACATCTTATTACCACATAAACGTTATCTAATATTTAAAATCATAAGCTCTAAAAGTACAAATCTTTTTTACATGTGACCATGTGTCAAATATGATTAACGTATTAGAGGCTCAACTTTGGTTTTATCTTCTTGATATTATTTGAGTTTTGAGTTTGTATGCTCTTACCTTATTGATATAGTCGTTGTAGATCCTCCAATTCAACAAATGAAATTATTCAAAAGACAACTCAAAAACCAAATAATGTATGAATTGTTAAACTTTAAGATTACGAAAATTAGAGACCACAGTTTACCACCAAAAATAATTATTTAATTAAGATATTATTTACTCCTAACAAATTAAAAAATTAGTACTAATTCCTAATACACTTCTAATCCATACAAAACGCCGGCATATTTTCCCGGTCCGTCTTTTACAAAGTACACGTCCCTAATTTTTTGGAATGCATGCCACGTAAGCAGGCTATCTGAACCGGCTTGGTGGCACTTCCCGACCGCCCGGTTCACCTCTAGTGCCTTCGCAACCCGG
Source organism: Nicotiana obtusifolia (assembly GCA_002018475.1). Taxonomy (NCBI): domain Eukaryota; kingdom Viridiplantae; phylum Streptophyta; class Magnoliopsida; order Solanales; family Solanaceae; genus Nicotiana; species Nicotiana obtusifolia. The sequence continues at coordinate 11,261 of MCJB01017652.1, read as the reverse complement.
TCTAACCCACCATAAAGTTCGCAGAACCTCATCAAGTACTTTACATCATAAACATTATTTCCAAAAAATACCCTGAGAATTCCCAAAAAGTCCTCTAACTCCCCGGGAAGTTCCCGGCGCGTGAGGACTTTCACCAGGTAAGCGAAATCGTACGCGCTGTGAAACGTGACCCAATTCACTGAGTCGTTACAAACTAACCCAGAAGACATCATTAACTCAGCAAAACGCGCCGAGTCAACACCGAACTCCTTGTTCTTCTCGAAGTCAATCCCGTAGCGACGCAAAAGCTCGATGGAGTCCGGCGCGTGACGATCACGCGCCACGTCGAAATCGGAAAAGTTGAACTGCCATATGTAGCGGTGCTCCCCACCGGAGCCCAAATCGGGCAAATTCCCATCGGCGTCCGACAATGTGAGTCCTAGCTGAATAAGGTTCAAAACGTCAACGTTTGACTTCAACAACTTATAATGTTGCCCGTGTCGCCGGCGATTTTGCTGGAAAGAACCAACCTCCGGCTTGAAAATAACGCCCGGGAATTCAGTATCCATTGAGATGAAAGGGTACTGATCAATAGCTGTTCGTATAAGTTCAAATTCAGAATCAAGATTATCGGACCAAACTTCTCGGATCTTAATCGAGTTCGGATCCGAAGCAGCTTTTTCAACAGCCATGAGTCACAAATTTTCAAGATTCTTAGATGGGTCGTCGTAAAATCGAAAATAAATAATGGGTTGCCGTGAAATTGAAATCTGAAAGCAAAAAGCTTTGATTTGGTGATGAAGGGGTGGCGAAAGAACTGGTTTTTATACAAAGAAAAAGGTGTTTGAGGAGAACAGAAAAAAGAATCTACGAGTGTTGCTTCGAAAGAGAGGGATAAGGGGATATAAATAATAAACAAAGGAATGTTGGAGTTAAAAAAGGAGAAAAAGATTACGAAGTGGGACAAGGGAGGGACTAGTTCATTGTTTCCAAAAAACTGCGGTTCAGACAAGGAGAAAGGAGAAAGAAAAAGGCAAGGTTCTTGTTTTTTGGTATAAGTTCAACGCGTCTGGACAGTTTATAAATCAAGTTGGTATAATAATGCATTTATTGGTAGAATAGAATGCTTATTCACAGTGCAAAAGGGAATTGGTCTACAAAAGGCGGCTTTATTTGTGAGTTACGCTATAAATCTTTATTTTTTAGTATGTTGCAATTTCTTGCGTGTGATTTTAGTGTTTTACAGACTGGGAGTGAGCTGAATCTGTTGCATGCCGGTCAAGTGGAAAATCGACGTCATTGTATGTGAAAGATGGGAATTTAATTTTAATTTTAGGTTGTATAAGAGCGTATATGTTATACTCCCTTCGTTTTAAGGAAATTTTTTTTTTTTTGAAACTTGTGGCCTTAAAAGTTTAAGGGTAAAAACTTTGTGGGGCTATGATATTTGTGTGGTTATAAAAACTTCTAATTAAGGGTAAAATGTGTTAAATGAAGAGTTTAAAGTTAAATTATTTTCAATTATAGAAATGTGTCATTTTTTTTGGAAGAAACTAATAAGAAAAATACGGCATCCAAATTGAAACAGAGGGAGTAATATTTTCGCACCACCAATCAATGTACATTGATACTATTTTACATTACATTAACACATGTTAGATACTACTTTAACGAGCAGTGACGGAACTAAAATTTTTATTAAAATGAGGTTAAGAATATCAGTAGAATATTTATATATATAAAAAGAAATTTTGCGAACTATACACTATAGTTTATTGACGAAGGAGTGTAAATTTGGATCCGCCACTGTTGATGAGATTCAAATCTAAAACCTATCAAGTCCAATAACTTTACATTGATCGTTGACCATTTGACTAGGCATGACTTCTGTTAAGTGTTAAAGTAAAAATATATATTAAATAATCATGGCTAAGTGTAAAAAAGTCTATATCCTTACATATGTTATGCATATATTTGTTTGGTTAAATATTCGGTGTGGAAAAGATTTATTGTTGGACGTTGTAGAAAAGAGGTTTTCTGCATAAATAAATTGAGAATGTTTTAGGAGCTAAATTAGTTAGTTACATGATATCATGTTAGTGGTTACCTTTACACAAATTAGGAATATTTTTTAATGTTTTTGCCCGATATAGTTGTTTACCCTTTAAAATGAGTAACAATTAAATTTGTATGTGGTTTAAAGGATACGTGATTTAATGCAATACGAATGATTTGAGAACATCAAATAATTAAACTAAAGAGAGAATGAACGGTCAAACCAATCGTAATGGAACAATCAAGCATGGTCTTAAGTTGAACACTGAAACCCGGCCCGGGTCGATCCTGCGATATGGGCTTGGTTGCAATATAAGAAGAGAGTAATTGAAGAACACTTTGAATAATATCTAGAAGGTAGAAATGAACTTTTATTATTTTGATATGTGTGTCAACAGTGTGTTCTAATGAATAAATTCTCCTCTTTATATAGTAGGGGAATTTCAATCCTAATACAAGTCTAAATAAGGTAAAAGTCTTTTTTTTTCGGTAAATGCCAATCCGCATTTGATATAGGACAAAATTTACGTTGTTATATCCGGTTGAGGGTGGATATTACGGCTCCCCGCTCGTCGTTCTCAACCGTTTCTCTTTTTCCTCAGTCTCGAAACTTCACCTTGGTCCAAATCCATTGTTTAGCCGTGCCCAATCCTAGATGCACCGTTCGTCCCCACGAGCTCCGGAATGAGGGATCCTTCGGCTTCGCTCAAGATTGCTTCAGATCATGCTTCCTTCTCGTTCCTCTATTGGGTAATCGGGGGTCATCCCTGGTCCTGATGAAGACATCACAATACACGTGGAGGAGTATCTAAGTGTTTACACATACCCATTCATACTTGGCCTAGTGGATACCATAATCCTCGACTTTTGCAAAAGGTACGAGATCTGCCTCGGACAGATCCACCCGTCCTTTTGAAGGATCGTGATCCTCCTACACTATTTTGTCAATAACACTGAGACAACTCGATTTACCATTGACCATCTGCTTCGTCTCTACGGTCCTCGAATCTTCCGAGGGGGATTAATCAAGCTCGCTCACCGGGCAAAGAAAGCTCTCTTCTCGAGCATTGACGAAGATAGGGATCTATGCTGGTAGGGGAGATTCCTTCGGGTGAAGATCGAGGATCTCATTCCCCCCCGAGTTCCTGCCATACCCTGAAAAGTGGAACCTAGCCCATAAGTTTCTCTCCTTTTTGAGTATTTAGAATTTCTTTTGGACTTTAGTTCTTCTTCCTTATTGCCCGGTTCTACCATTGTGTAATGGTTGCCCAAGTCCCCAACGCAGTCCCCCGCTTCAGCGAGTGGACGAGGGATCTCCAAACAACTATCGTACTTTGAGTGCGAATTGCGCAAACTCTTGAAGGGCAAGTGGGAGGCCCGTTCCCATGGTGAGTGCCCTCTCCCCTATCAAATTTCCCTTCATATTCAACTGCCATTTTTACTAAGTCCTTCTTTTCCATTCATAGGTTTGCCCAAGACCAACTGAGCTCGTGACAGCGGACGAGGACGAGGCTTCGTCCTCACCCGAGAAACCCTCCAGTTCAGGATAGCCTGAGGCTGCTGCGAAGAAGAAGGAGAAAAAAGGAGAAAGAGGAAGTCTTTGAGCTTCCCAAACGTGGACTCCTAGGCCTAAAAGAAAAGGGTAGTGGTCTGGGTCTGAAAGAATAGCAAGAAGAGCACCCGGGCCAAGGTACCGAATCCCGACTCCCTTCACTAGCTCAGGGACTACCTTGAGGATGACGACTTGAAGTTTGCCGCCCATGGGTCGGCCGTTGATGAAGAACAGAGGGCAAAATAAGGGGGAAGTGACCGGGAGATCGAACACTCTCTGGCTCAGGAGCCCGAAGGAAGGCCAGGGTCTCCCGAGAGACTACTCCTGCTCCGAGAGAAGCCGACAGTGTCATTGACATCACGGAGTTGCCGTCTCACACAAAGTCTCTATTTGACGAGACTCAAGCCTTCAAAGAGAAACCAAACGATACTTCGCGGGCTACAGACGAGGCCTTCAACTTGTTCTTTGAGGGCATGCACATCGGTGTATTGGAGGATTACTCCGGGTTCGATCACCTGGAGATCCCAAAAAAAGACATGCTATCGGAAGTAGGCGGGCCGAGCTCGATCCCGAAGCTGGTGAAGCAGTTCCTTGCTCTAAGCGTGGACCCCCATCGCAAAAGAACGATCGTGTTTATGGTCTCGACAAATACCCGGGGGTTGTCTGGTCTCGGTTGGCATGGCCAGTTATCTTTGTTGCTTGGTAATTTAGGAGGACCAGGTGAAGATGAACGAGGTGAGCGCATCGAGCCTTTTCAACGAGGCACAACAAGCGCTGAACCGGGTACATTTCTCTTTCTCTCTGACCTTCGTGTCGCTCATTTAACCTTAGTGTTTCTTCATGATCCCAGCACTTTGTTTTTCAGGCCTTGGTGCTTCATCATGAAAGCTTCCTTCAGTCTCATATTGAAGTGAGCCAACTCGAGTTCGAGCTCAAGGAGCAAGCCCGGCAGAAAGACATGTACAAGGCTCTCAGCGAGCAAAGGAACGAGGCCCACAAGGACCTCCCCATTCTCCAAGCTGAGCTTGAAAAAGCTCAAAGGGAGGCTCCGTCCGTGAAACGGGAGCATGCCGTACTGGTTGAGAAGGTACGAAAATTTGAGATTAAAAACGAGAGGCTAACCATAGTAGATAACGACGCAACCTCGCAGCTCCAAGAAAAGATATACCTGATTGACCAGCTCCGAGCCGAGATGAACGAGCTCAAAGCTTTGGCCGAGATGTTGAGGAGCAGGATGGACCTCTCGGCCTCAAAAAAGGAGGCTATCAAAGAGGAGGTGGAATCAGTCAAGGACCAACTCAGGGTGATGAAGGATAAGGCCGACAAGTGGTCTCAGCTAAACGATGAGCTCCGAGCACAACTGAGTTCAGCCATTTCGGAATGGGATGACCTCGATCGGGAATATACCGCGTTGAAGTCCAAGTTAGAGGTAGCTTCGATCGATTCCTCTGAGGACGAGGAGATGTTGGACGTCTCAAAGCTGTTTTGAGTTGGTCGTTCAAGTTCGTGCCTTGCCTAATAGGCTCGTGCCTTTGGGATTCGATAGCCCAAGATGTCCGATGTTATTATCGGACAATATTCCTCGACTCGGGGAGGCCCATAGGCCCTAATATTTAGGATCCGTTATTTGTTCTAAATAACTCAACGAATATATTGATGGTGCAAATGCGAAGTGATAAAATATAGAGGAAAAATTTCTTCCATTACTTTGCATGTAGAGTATATAATTGGAGGCGCATAAGCTTTCTGTCATGGCGAGAGTGAGCTACACAGGTATGGTTCGTTTGACCATTTAGCCCTTAGAACTAACTCTAATATTCAAGCCTTGGATATTAATATCAAATAAGAATGCCTTCTAAGGATCCTAACTTAGGGTGTAATGGCTCCCCCGGTATTTGAGACTGAGCTCACGAGGGCTTGAATACCATTAGTCCAGTATGAGAGGTCAATAGTTCTGGCCTCGCGCTGGTCTTTAAAATAAAGGTAGCACGTTTTACTTTTGCCTCGTTAAAAACCTTGCCATAAAATCCACTCCGGGAAAAACCGATCCAAGGGAAAAAGAGTACAACACTTGCTCTTAGACCTAACTGTCATCTTTATCCTCGACCGCATACATGCATAAGTTAGTCCAATGCATAACAAATTTCAAAGGAAAATGTGTTTGTACATTAGAAGTAGTACTGCTTTAGGTGTGCTACATTCCAGTTGTTTGGTAGCTATACACCATACCCTGACTCGAGCTTATATAAACCTTTCCCGGTTATTCCGGCAACTCTATATGGACTTTCCCAGTTTGAGCCTAGTTTCCCGTTGTTTGGGTCTTGCTGCACAGCGTAACTTTCCTTAATACCAAGTCCCCGACTTGGAAATGTCGAAAGTTAGTCATTCGGTTATAGTACCTCCCCATTCATTGCTTTTGGGCAGCTAATCGGACCAGGGCGGCTTCTCGCCTTTCATCCAATAAGTCCAAACTCGTGACCATGGCCTCGCTGTTTGACGTCTCAGTAGCATAATAGAACCTTAGGCTCGGTTCCCCCATCTCGACCAAGATTAGAGCTTCCACACCATAGACTAAAGAGAATGGGGTTGCACCGGTACTTGACTTCGAAGTCGTTCGATATGCCCACAAGATTTCGGGCAAGATTATTCCACTTTCCCTTTGAACCGGTCAATCTCTTCTTCAAGTTTTGGAGTACAATTTTTTTGTTGACTCTGTTTGTCCCTTCCCACTAGGGTGGTAAGGTGTTGATAAGATCTTTTTGATTTTGTGGTCTTCGGGAAACTTACTTACCTTGTTGGATGAACTACTTCCGGCTGTCGCAAATGACTTGGCCGGGATCTCGAATTGGCATATTATATGATTCCAGATGAAGTCGATGACCTCTTTCCCCCGAACCTTCTCGAATGCCTAAGCTTCAACCCACTTGGAGAAATAATCGGTCATATAATAGTATGTATTGGGATTTACCGGTGCCCTTGGCAGGGGACCGACGATGTCCATCCCCCATTTCATAAATGGCCACGGCGATAGGACCGAGTGAAGCATTTCCTCGGGTTGATAAATCATCGGGGCATGTCTTTGGCACTCGTTACATTTTCATACAAACTCTTTCACGTCCTTCTCCATCTCATTCCAAGTAGTAACCGGCTGTGATCAATTTCTGAACCAGGGATTCTGCTCCCGAGTGGTTTCTACAAGTGCCCTCGTGTACTTCTCTCTTGCGTAGTCGGTCTCCCCCGGAGGCCCGAAAAATTATCTTTTGAAAAATTTCCCCTCGACCAAGCTAAACCTGGAAGCTTTAGCACGTAGGGCTCTTGACTCCTTGGGATCATATGGCAATTTTCCTTTCTCCAGGTAGTCTATGTATTTGTTTCTCCAACCCAAGTCACACTTGTCGAGTTCACCCCTGCATGGCCTTCTTCTATCACCGGGTTCATTGACTGTACTAGTGCTCCGGAGTCGAATTCATCGGATTCGACCGACGACCCCAAATTGGCTAATGCATCAGCCTCGTTATTTTGATCCCGAGGTACGTGCTGTAGAGTCTATTCCTTGAATTGGTGTAAGGTCATCTGCAACTTATCCAAGTTTCTCCGCATCCGTTCCTCTTTTACTTCAAACGTCCCGTTGACTTAGTCCACGACAAGAAGAGAGTGACATTTAGCCTCGACCACGTCGGCCCTAGGCCCTTAGCCAATTCTAGACTTACAATCATAGCCTCATATTCAGCTTCATTGTTAATCAACTTTACAGTTTTAATAGACTGCCTAATTACGTTACCTGTATGTGGTTTTAATACGATGCCCCGCCCGGAACCCTTCGCGTTGGAAGCACCGTCTGTGAATAGAGTCCAGATTCCCGAGCTAATCCCTGAAGTGAGCAGTAATTCATTCTCGACCTCGGAGACCAAGGCTGGCGTAAAGTCGGCCACAAAGTCTGCCAAAATTTGAGATTTTATGGGGGTCCTGGATTTGTACTCGATATCGTACCCGCTAATTTCTACGACCCATTTGGCTAACTGGACCGAGAGCTCGCGCTTATGCATGACATTTCTCAGCGGGTACGAGGTCACGATGCATATGGGGTGGCATTGAAAGTACGATTTTCATTTCCTAGAAGCGCTTAATAAGGCGCTAATTTTTCTAAGTGTGGATACCTTGTCTCGGCATCACTAGTTTCATACTAACATAATAGATAGGAAATTGCATACATTCTTCTTCCGGAACTAGAACACCACTTACCGCCACCGCGAAAACTGCCAAGTGGAGGCATAGCTGTTCGTCCACCTTCGGAGTGTGCAACAAGGAGGGGCTCGACAGCTGTCCTTGAGTTCTTCTAAAGCTTGCTGGCACTTCGGGGTCCAAGAGAAGTCGTTCTTCTTTTTCAATAATGAGAAAAATCGATGTCTCTTATCTGACGAACTCGAATTAAAACGGCCCAACACGGCTATCTGCCGGTCAGTCTTTATACTGCCTTAACATTATCAACTACGGTGATATCTTCTATAGCTTTTATTTTGTCTAGGTTGATCTCTATTCCCCAGTTAGATACCATAAACCCGAGGAACTTGTTCGAGTTGACCTCGAAGGAACACTCCGGGTTTAGCCTCATGCTATACTTTCTCAATATGTCAAAGATTTCCTGCAAATGTTTCAAATGGTCCTCTGTTCGCAGGGACTTAACCAACATATCGTCAATATAAACCTCCATTGATTTCCCTATTTGTTCTTCGAACATCCGGTAACCAGGCAGACGTACGTGACACCAGCGTTCTTTAGCCCAAATGGCATTACGTTATAACAGTAGGTACCGAATTTGGTTATGAAATAAGTCTTTTCTTGATTGCCCGAATCTATTTGGTTGTACCCGGAATAAGCGTCGAAAAAACTCAGTATCTTGTGTCCGGTTGTCGTGTCGATTATTCGATCGATGTTAGGCAAAGGTAAAGAATCCTTCAGACACACCTTGTTTAGATCCTTATAATCTATTTACATCCTAAGTTTGTTTCATTTTTTAGGTACGACTACTACGTTAGCTAACCAATCCGGATATTTAACTTTCCGGATGTAACCTATTTTCAAAAGTTTTGATATCTCCTTTTGATGAATGCGTGTTTCATCTCGGACTGTGGCCTTCTTTTCTGTTTGACTGGATGAAACTTTGGATCCAAGCTCAGTTTATGAGTTGTTATCTCTGGTGGGATCCCTATAATGTCTAGATGGGACCAGGAGAAACAATCGATATTAGCTTTAAGAAAATAAGTTTTTTCCTGAGCTCGGGAGTTAGTACCGTGCCTAGGTATACCTTTCGATCCGGTAGGTGCTTGATCAGTATAACCTGCTCGAATTCCTTGATTATCGACTTAGTGGAATTAGTGTCATCGGGCACTAAAAAAGTTCTTGGGATGCCGTAATAATCCTCTTCGTCTGCTACATTATTTTTTCAGCCCGATTGAGGTCGGGATCATTAATTGCTATTTGGTTTCCTTTTCTTCAGCCAGTTCCCAGCTTTTTGATGTCGAAACTGGGGGCACCAGGATTACTTCATTGATATCGAACATTTCTATTGCGGCTAGCTATTCCCCGTATACTGTTTTGACTCCTCCCGGAGTGCAAAATTTCAGCGCCTAATATAAGGTTGAGGGCACTGCTCTCATGCTGTGAACCCATGGCTTCCGAACAAGGTGTTATACTTATATCCCCTTCGATCACGTAGAATTTTGTTTCCTCGGTGCACCTGGCAGCGTTTACTGGTAAAGTTATCTCACCCTTCCTTGTCTCGCGTGCCATATTAAATTCGTTCAATACCCGGACCGCTGGTACGATTTGGTCCAACAATCCCAGTTATTCTACGACCCTCCATCGGATGATGTTGGACGAGCTACCTGGATCAATCACCACATGTTTAACCCGAGATTTATTGATAAGTATGGATATTACCAGTGCATCGTTTGGGCTGGATAATGCCATCGGCATCTTCGTCGCTGAACGAGATGCCCCTTTTCGGGACATAATCCTGGGTGCATTTTTTCCTTGTGATAGAAATTTTGGTGTGTTTTATCATTGGCCCTTGGGGGACATCCACTCCCCTATTGATCATGTTGATCATGTGTTAGGGTTCCTCTTGTCCAACCTGTTTGTTGGTGTCCCTGTTTCTGAAGTGATTTTTGGCCCGTTCACTTAAGAATTCTCAGAGGTGCCCATTGATGAATAATCGAGCTACTTCTTCTTTTAGCTGTCAATAATATTTGGTTCTATGACAGTGAGTACCGTGGTATTTACATACCAAGCTATGATCACTCTAGGCGAGATCGGACTGCAGTGGTCTAGGCCATTTGGTCTCTTTGATGCGCCCTATAGCTGACACTTACTCGCAGCATCCACGTTGAACTTGTATTCTGATAATCTCGGTGCTTCCCTACCCCCGAGCGGCCTGTCAAAACCGCTTTTGCTCGTCAGACCTCGGCTACTTGATTCTTGATAATTTCTCTTGTTGTTCCTTGTCGGATGGTGCCCAGATCCGTTTCCCCTCTGATCCGCATCGTACTGTAAGTATCGATCCCCGACCAGACTTGGCTCCTGATTGATGATTCTCTTACACCTGTCATTTTCTTTGTTGGGGTAAACAGACCCCGAGGGGCCGTAGTTGGTCGTCCTCGACTATGATCTTCGATTAATACCTGTTATAGACGTCGGCCCAGGTGACTGCCAGGTACTCCACCAAGTTTTTCTTTAATTATTTAGAAGCCACGTAACTTCGGGGGTTGATCCATTGAGTAAATGCCTGAACGACCCAATCATCCTCGACCGAGGGCAAGTCCATCCGTTCCATCTGGAACCTCGATACGAACTCTCTAAGCATCTCGTTATCCCTTTGCTTGACTTTGAAAAGGTCCGACATCCTCGTCTCGACCTTGATGGCACCCGCATGGGCCTTTATGAAATCATCTACAAGCATATTAAATGAGTTAATAGAATTCGGAGGCAAGTTGGATATCATATCATTGCTCCCTTGGACAAGGTTTCCCCTGTGAGCACGTGATTTTTACCGTACCCGAATTATCTTTATGAAAATCATTAAAACAATTTGTGATTAATTATTAGTCATTTTAGGATTTATTAGGTTCGTAATTGTTCAATTGATAGTTAATTAATTCATGAAAAAAAAAACACAAAAAATATTACGCATGGCTTTTAGGATATGTTTTACATTTTTTAGGATTAAATTAGTAATTGGTTGTTTGATAAAATTGGAAAATCATAAAAAATAGTGCATGTTTACATTCTTTCAGTTTTAATGTTTAATTCTTAGAGTTAGCATTATTATTAATTTCATGAGTAGTTAGTTTTAACTTAATTTCATATTTTGGTAAAATTAGAGTTTAGTTATTGAGTAATCTATTTAGTAAAGAAGACTTTATAATTAAGAAATAAGGGAAGAAACAAGGTAGATAGATTGGGCTAAGTACTAAACTGAAAATGGCCCAAATTAAAACTTAAACCGGACCAGCCCAATTTCTTCATCAGCCCACGCCCCATTTCCCCTCATTTCCAGTCGGGACCGTTGATCTCATTACGATCAATGGCCAGGAACTCCCCTCCCTTTCCCTACTTAACTGTTCCTAAACACCCCACCCCCTCTTCACTTCGTTCCAAACAGACCCCCCCTCTTCTT
>MCJB01017641.1:84129-176474 GCA_002018475.1 Nicotiana obtusifolia | reverse complement strand
GGAGGAGCACTCGTTCTTTATCTATTAATAAGTCTTTTAATTTTCATGTTTAATAAATAAATTAAAACAACTGCCCAGAAAACGTGGGAGTCCATTGTTATGTTAAATGAATTGGAGTAAATATTTTTTTTGAGTAAATATTTTATTATTTAAAATTATATTTATTTTAAATAATTTGTGAATCTTTAAATTTGTTGGAGGTTTGTCCTAAAATTTGACACTTGTTGAACTTTTGCTGTGACAATTAGCATCATCACATTAATTTGCTTCTCCTATTCTATATAGTTAGATTATAGCTAATAGACGTCATCACTTTTTCGGGTGAATTTTCTAAAATCTGTAACATCTCTTTTAATATGAATGATTTATGAATTTACTAAAATTCTATTAACTCTAGTATCTGACTTCATAGTGCAATTTAAACAAGGGGAATCCATAAAGTAGTAACCAAAAATAAAGGAGAGGGAATGAATTGTGGTTTAATTAATTAGACCTATATTCTCGACAGAGAAGAGCATGCAACTCGATTCATTATATATGAAAATTACAAAAAAGAGTAATCACTCTTAATTAATGCAGAAATTCATCCTCTCAAACATTCATAAAGGAGTTCGTTCAAATGTTTCCGATCATTCATAAACATTCATAGAATTGAAGATGGTGATATCACTACACTCCACATACATGGTTTCAATTTTGATGTTCATATCTATTCTGATCAAGAGATGATGCATATTGTGTTGGGATTAAAAGATTGGTGAACTGAAAATGGAGGGAAGAAAGTGGAGGGAAAATGAGCTTCCTTTTGCTTTGGAAAGAGCAAAGTATTCCTCATTGGTGGCGAAAAGAAAAATGAATGTGCTTATATTGAGAAAATATTTTTTTTGGTGTTAAATGGGTTGGAAAGAAAGTAAGTCTCGCGCGCGTCATTGTCGTTGTTCGCGCAGCTCGGCTTCGGCTGCAGCTTCAGCCAACCCGGAATAACCCAGAACCAGCGACACGACTCGGTCCAGTTCTTTCCCGGATTATTTTAAATCCTTTTTTTCAGAATATTTCAAACGTGAAATGTTCCCTCCTGTTCCAATAGCCATGGCTGTTTGTGAAAAGTTACAAACCTTTTCATAAGTAGTGCTAGAAAATGGCTATAAATATACCTTGATCTCAGAATATTTCCTTACGAATTTTTCTGACCTTCTTCTTCTTCTTCTGCAACAAATTTTCCAGTGTGTTTTACAACCATTGAGTGGTTTGCTGTTCATTAGAGTTTTTAGTACCAATACACTGGTGAGTTAAATTATTCTATCCTGGGAGGATAATATTCTATTATCCCGGGTACTTGAGGGGAATAATTTCCTTAAGGACACACTGTGCATTCAGTAGGCTCGATTTATTTCGAAATTATTTTCATATATTATTTCGACATTCTGTTGCTGCTAACTTTCTGTTTCTGTTTTCTGTTTCAGAAAGTTTCCTGTTTCATTATTCATTATAGTAATACAGATTGACTAACAATCTTAAGGAAATTATATTTTATAGTATAATTTGTATTCTATTTTTGGAGATTAAAACCTGTGTGTTTTTCTACTCCTTTTGATTTTTTCTATTATGATTTGAAGATATAAAAATTTCATCGGAGTATTAAAATTTAAAAACAATTTGAAGAACATAAAAACTTCGTCATTTTTCTGTGAAACAATATATAAAACTTCGGTTTTTATTTATTAAACGTACTGTTTATCATTAATTACAGTACTGTTTACTGTTCTATTTTTTGCCATTAATTGAACTCTTTTGTTGTTGACAGTGAGAAATGGCAATTGATAATGAAAATTCTTTTGCGACTTTTGCGACAACGACCTTCGCCAAGTCGAACAACTGTGCCACCGACCAAGAAATCGGGAAAATTTTCTGGAGCCAACTTCAATGGATGGCAGCAAAGGGTATTTTACTGGCTTACCACGCTTGGTATGTAGAAGTTCACTAGTGAAGACCCTCCAGTGCCTACCGTCGACATGCCGGATAATGAGAAGTTTATGATTGTTGAGGCGTGGAAACAGACAGACTTTCTTTGCAAAGGCTATATCCTAAGTGCTTTGGAGGATGACTTGTACAATATCTACAGTGCTATGAAAACTTCGAAAGAATTATAGGACGCACTTGAGAAGAAATACAAGACTGAAGATGTATGTCTGAAAAAGTTTGTAGTTGCCAAGTTTCTAAACTATAAAATGAAAAACAACAAAACTGTTGGAACTCAAGCTCAAGCGCTTCAACTTATTTTTCACGACCTTATTGCTGAAGGTATGGTAGTGAATAAAACATTTCAAGTGGCTGCAATGATTAAAAAATTACCTCTTTCGTGGAGAGATTTCAAAAGTTATCTTAAGCACAAGCGCAAAGAAATGAAGTTGGAAGATCTTGTGATTCGTCTCAAGATTGAGGAAGACAACAAAACAGTTGAAAAGAATCTCGTGAAAATTCAACGATTATGGGAGCTAATATCGTTGAGTAGACTACTCCAAAAAAGTAAGAAGATGAAGAGATCTTCTGGACAGACTAAGGAGCAGAACAAGAAGAAATTCAAGGGTAACTTCTACAATTGTAAAAAAGCTGGTCACACAGCCCCTAATTGTCGTCTCCCAAAAAAGGATAAGAAAAAAGGACAAGCAAACATAATGGAGAAGAATGATGACATAGATGATCTGTGTGCTATGCTTTCGGAATGCGTTGCAAATCCGAAGGAGTGGTGGATTGACTCTGGAGCCACTCGACATGTTTGTGCTGTCAAAGAAGCATTTGCGACTTGCTCTACTGCTGGTCCCGAAGAAGAGCTTTCCATGGGAAATACTGCAACAACCAAGATTGAGGGTTATGGGAAGATATTCCTGAAGATGACTTCCTGCAAGGTGTTAGTGCTCAACAACGTTCTTCATGTTCCTACTATTAAGAAGAATTTAGTGTCAACTTCTTTATTTGTTAAGAATGGATTCAAATGTATATTTGTACCTACAAAGTTGTTGTAAGCAAGAACGAGATATATGTTTGGAAAAGGCTACCTCAGAGAGGGCCTTTTCAAACTCAAAGTAATTTTTGTTGACAGTATTAATAAAATTTCAGCTTCTTCTTATTTATTGGAGTCAAATGATTTATGGCATATTCGTTTAGGACATGTCAATTACAAAACCTTGCTGAAGTTAATTAATTTAGAAGTATTGCCTAAATTCGAGTGTAATAAATCAAAATATCAAATATGTGTTGAATCTAAGTTTGTAAAACATCCTATAAGTCTGTTGAAAGGAATTCAAATCCTTTAGACTTAATCCATACTGACATTTGTGATATGAAGTCGACACCATCTCGAGATGCGAAAAAGTGTTTTATAATTTTTATTGATGATTGTACTCGATATTTTTATGTTTATTTGCTTAATAGTAAGAATGAAGCAATTTAATCATGTAAGAAATACAAGAATAAAGCAGAGAATCAATTGAATAAAAAGATCCAAATAATTAGAAGTGATAGGGATGGAGAATATGAATCTCCGATTGCAGAAATATGATTGCAATATGGAATTATCCATCAAACTACTTCCCCCTACACACCTCAATCCAATGGAATTGCAGAAAGAAAAAATCGAGCATTAAAGGAAATAATGAATTCTTTGTTAATAAGTTCCGGAGAACCGCAGAGTTTGTGTGGGGGAGGCTATCCTGACAGCTAACCGAATACTCAATAGAGTATCTCATAGCAAAACACAATCTATTCCATATGAAAAATGGAAAGGAAGAAAACCCAACATGAAATATTTCAAAGTGTAGGGTGTTTAGCAAAGGTACAAGTACCTTTACCCAAAAGAGTAAAAATCGGACCAAAAACTGTGGATTGTGTTTTCATTGCATATGCTACAAACAGTAAAACATGTCGGTTTTTGGTTCATAATATGATAATCCCGAAATTCATGTTAATACGATAATTGAATCAGATAATGCTGAATTCTTTGAAAGCATCTCTCCGTATAAAACTGAATGTGAGTCGTTAAGTGCAAGACCTAAACGACCACGGGAAGAACCAAAGGAAAATAATCCAAGTAATGAAGATCCAAGGCGTAGTAAACGTCAAAGAACATCTACTTCCTTTGGACCAGATTTTGTGACATTCTTGCTTGAAAATGAGCTTCAAACTTTCAAAGCAGCTATATCATCTTCTGATTCAGCATATTGGAAAGAGGCAGTCAATAGTGAGATTCAATCAATTTTGGATAACTATACATGGGAATTGGTTGATCTTCCTCTAGGAAATAAGCCTTTAGGTTCGAAATGGATCTTTAAATAGAAAATGAATGCTGATAGCACTATTAAAAAAATATAAGGCAAGACTTGTTGTCAAAGGTTATAGACAAAAGGAAGGCCTCGATTACTTTGACACTTACTCGCCAATAACGCGGATAAATCTATTAGGGTGTCAGTGGCACTGGCGGCCGTATATGGTCTTGAAATCCATCAAATGGATGTTAAAACAACTTTCTTAAATGGAGAATTGGGGGAAGAGATTTACATGGAACAATCTGAGGGTTTTGTGGTTCCCGGTAAAGAAAAAAAAGTGTGCAAACTGGTTAAGTCGCTTTATGGACTCAAACAAGCACCCAAATAATGGCATGCCAAATTTGACCAAACAATGTTGGCAAGTGGGTTTAAAATCAACGAGTGTGACAAATGTGTTTATATTAAAAATACTCCAGGTCATGAAGTCATTGTTTGTTTATATGTTGATGACATGTTGATAATGAGCAAAAACATAGTAGATATAAAATGCTACTAAGAGCATGTTGGCTAGGAAATTTGACATGAAAGACTTAGGAGTTACTGATGTGATCTTAGGAATCAGAATTCACAAGATTCCACAAGGTCAAGCATTATCATAGTCTCACTACATTGAAAAAATACTTGACAAGTTCAAGCATTTGGATTTCAATATTGCCAAGACTCTAATTGACATGAGTTATGCACTTCAAAAGAATGAAGGTAAAAGTGACTCACAACTGGACTATGCAAGAGTATTGAGAAGTTTGATGTATATCATGAATTGTACGCGACCAGATATAGCATGTGCTATTAGCAAACTAAGTCGGTTTACAATTAATCCCAATCAAATACATTGGATGGCAATGAAACTAGTTTTGGGGTATCTGAAACATACCCAAAATTATGCTTTGCATTATAACAAATATCCCTATGCTATCGAGGCATATAGTGATGCAAATTGGATCATCGGATCATCTAAAGTTAAATCCACGAGTGGATATGTTTTCACAATTGGAGGTGGAGCAATGTTTGGAAATCATCCAAATAAACGTGCCTCGCCCGTTCTACAATGAAATCTGAACTCATAGCTTTAGACAAGGCCGGTGAAGAATCTAAATGGCTCCGAAATTTCTTGAAAGATATTCTATTTTGGTCCAAACCTTTGGCACCTACATATATACATTGTGATAGTCAATAGGCAATAGGCAGGTAGGGAGCATTATGTATAACGAAAAATCTCGTCACATTCGACAGAGACACAATGCCGTTAGAAAACTACTCTCTAGTGGTGTTATCACGATTGACTACATAAAGTCAAAAGATAACGTGTCGGATCCACATACAAAAGGACTATCTAGAGAGGCAGTAGAAAGATCATCAAAGGGAATGGGGTTAAGGACTAGGACAAGTCATCATGGCGGTATACCAAGCAGACTAGAGATCCCAAGAACTAGGTTCAAAGAGATCAAACAAAGTTATGAATGACGGTTCAACATTGTCAAATTACTCAACCCATTCTCTTGATGAAGACAATGTTCAGAAATAAGGGTAAAGCATTAAGGCTTTTTGATGAGTCAATAAAGCTTAAAGCTTTTTAATGATTTGCTAAGTCTGGCAGGAAATGTTCAGATAGTGTGTCTATAGAATTACATGATTAGAAATCACCTATGTGAGTGTGAAGTGTAAGCCGCTTCAAAGGGAATGAAAGTAAAGGCCCATTTTCTAAGCAGTCATGAAACCAGACGGTGTTCATGGCTGAAACGAACACAACCGTGAGAACCATAAATGGTTAAGGGTTGATTGTGTGACTTATATTTTTTATGTATATAACAAAGCTCGACAGTTCAAAGATATCAAATCTACCGATTGGCCGAGTATATCCGATAAAAGTTCACTACGGAAAGTTCAAAGGAAAACCTACTTATCCAGATGCAATTAATCCTTGTATGTAAATCACACACTCATCTATGCATTCCTTTGTCTTATAGCCATTCCCCATTCATGTGGGGGATTGTTGGGATTAAAAGATTGGTGAATGGAAAATGGAGAAAGTGGAAGGAAACTGAGCTACCTTTTGCTTTGAAAACAGCAAAGTGTCTCTCATTGCTGGTGGAAAGAAAAATGAATGTGCTTATATTGAGAAAGCACTTTTCTTGGTGTTAAATGGGTTAGAAAGAAAGTAAGCCTCGTGCCGTCATCGTCGTCGTCGCTCGGCTTCAGATTTGGATTTGGTACAAAGATCAATTGATTGATTAATCTTTTTCAACAAAATTTCTTTCAATTATTTAATTAATTAATGAAAATTCAACCCGGAATAATCCAGTACCCGTGACACCACCCGGTCCGGTTCTTTCCCGGATTATTTTAAATCCTTTTTCTCAGAATATTTCAAACATGAAATGTTCTCCGCCTGTTCCAACACTGTTTGTGAAAGGTTGCAAACCTTTTCAGAAATAGTGCTAGAAAATGACTATAAATATGCCTTGATCCCAAAATCTTTCCTTACGAAATTTTCTGATCTTCTTCTTCTTTTGCATAAAATTTTTCAGTGCGTTTTACAACCATTGAGTGGTTCGCAGTTCATCAGAGTTTTTGGTACCAATACACTGGTGAGTTAAATCGTTTTATCCTAGGTGGATAATATTCCAGCACCTCGGGCACTTGAGTGGAATAATTTTCTTAAGGACATACTGAGCATTCAGTGGGCTCGATATATTTCAAAACTATTTTCATATATTATTTCGATATTCTGTTGCTGATAACTTTCTGTTTCTATTTTCTATTTCAGAAAGTTTACTGTTTCATTATTCATTATAGTAATACAAATTGACTAACATATTGCGCATATAGGTTATCTTCCTCTTAGTTAAGATAACATGCAGTTCACTGTCATTGAAGATTAATTTAAGAGATACTTGCCATCAGAATCTTGACTTCCAGTAGTAGTACTTTATGCACTTCATGCGCCAAGTCATTGCAAAGTTTTTTCTTGCAAAGTTCGAAAACATTCTCAATATAGTAAAAACTTTACTCTCAGAGGTGGAACTAAACATTTTTTAGGTGCTAATTATTTGTTGCAAGGTGCGGTTTTCAGTTAATAAGTTGTCCCTTTTCCATTTTACCTTCTCTCTTCAAATTTCTTTCTGGAGAACCGCTAGTAGAGAAAGGACATTGAATTAAGATTATGGTAAGAATCTAATCTTACACTTAAAAGTACTTACCTAGAAACAACACTACAGTTTATAACACGTAAATTCTATTGGTGAGAAAGGTACTTCTTGGATTATATATATATATATATATATATATATATATATGTGTGTGTGTATATAATATATATGTGTGTGTGATCTTTTCATTTTCTTTAATATCTTCCATGAAATACATAGCTAGCGTACAGCGAGTTTATAACTCTGACAATGTTGGAAGTTCTTCCCACACATAGTGTGGGTTCTTTGCACTTCTCCCTCTCCCCTTATCTATCCACACACACACACTATATATATATTACGGTGAAAAACTTAAAATCACTTACAAACTTCCTTCTGTAAAGGTTACACCTTTCCAGCCAAACCAAACTGGTATATCCAGACTCCATTTTTATTAGCAAAGACCTTTGCAATGCAGTAATCTTAGGTATTTCTTTTATTCAATTTTGCAAACCATACCTAGCTACAAACAAAGGCATCCATGTAGATTATCCCACAAGCAATGTCCTACTTCCTTTCCATAAGCCTCCAACTTATGAAATCATATATTCTTTACAAAATTAAGAAAATCAAATTATGTTTTTAAAAGAAGAAGTAGCTTTTCAAAGAATACAGAAATAACTGACTAATTCTGTATTCTCTTCTAAAATTAAAAGTTTAGAAGCTAGAATTCAACAGGAGCATTGTTCCGATCTTCCTATGGCATTTTGGAAACGAAAAAGGCACATTGTTGGGCTTCCTTACGAGCCTGACTTTGATGAGAAAAATATTCCAACTAAAGCTCGACTCATTGAAATGAATCACGAGCTTACAATGCATTGTCAAAAAGAGGTCAATGATCTCTTAAACAAGAAGATAATTTCCCCTTCGAATCTCCCTGGAGTTGTGCGGCATTTTATGTCAACAAAAACTCTAAAATCGAGCGTGGAGTCCCTCGCTTGGTTATCAACTAGAAGCCTCTTAACGCGACATTTAGATGGATTAGGTATCCTATTCCTAACAAGAAGGACTTATTACAACGAGTGCATTCTGCCACAATTTTCTCTAAATTCGATTTAAAATCTGGATTTTGGCAAGTACAAATTGACCCAAAATACAGGTAGAAAACTGCTTTCACAATCCCTTTCGGACAGTGTGAATGGAACGTAATGGGGTTTGGATTAAAAAATGCTCCTTCCGAATTTCAAAAGATAATGAATGATATCTTTAATCCATATTCTAATTTTATTATAACTTATATAAACGATGTCTTAGTTTTCTCAACAAACATTGGCCAACATTTCAAACATCTAGGCATTTTCTTTATTAAAGATAATGGATTAACACTATCTAGGACTAAGTACAGCTTATTCCAGAGAAACATCAGGTTTTTTGGTCATAACATCCAACAAGGGACTATTATTCCTATCCAGCGATCCCTCCAGTTTGTTAAAAAATTCCCAGATCAAATTCTGGACAAGACACAACTTCAAAGATTTCTTGGTTGTGTCAACTATATTTGTGATTTCATTCCGGGAATTAGCATTCTGCTGAAACCCCTCCACGACAGATTGAAAAGGTCTCTGGTATCAGAGCCAGTGAGGAAGTAAGGATGTGATTCTTCTTTTTAACATACTGTTATGCGGTACTACCAGATCTAATTTGAAACTCACGGATCTGTTTATTTATGATTAAGTTTGAGAGTTGTTCTTACTTTATCTTGTTATAGTGCAAAGACATTAGATCAGATGATAGATCTGTAGATCTACTGATTCTTTTTCATAAAATGGTTAAACATATGTTTGTAATATGAAGAATCTTTGAAGATGGCACTGGGATCCTTTCAGATCTGCACTGTAAGCGTGGTTCCCAAAGATTATTGCAAGGTGATGCCTGTAAATGTACCTGGTAGGCTTGCAGATGGTTGTAAAATCTTTGGGTCATCCAGGAGTAATTCTTCATAAAACAATCATAAAGATTAGCGCTTTTGAGCAAAAGAATTAGTATACTTACAAATCTACCCTCTACATCTAACACTAAGTACAATAGTAAGATAAGATCCGAACAAATCTCTTACAAGATCATATAATTTATAGATCTATGAAGTTTAACCCCAGATCTGACTCTTCCAGATACAGTAGAGTTAAAAACTTGAATAACTTCTTTATAAAACCACTTGGTCTCTCGAGCCAAGGATAGGAAGAAATTTTAATTATTGATATGTCGTACTTTCACTCCCTCTCTTCTAGATCTACGAGTTCTTCTTCCTGCTCATCTTCTTCCAATTTTAAGCTCAAAGAAGAGATTAGTTTCTCTGATTTGCAGCAATCAATTGACGGCTGAAAAATCCCCAAACATCCACAGTCAACAATTTACTAGTCTAAAAAATGGAGCTTGACAAGTGATTATCACATGTCTACCATTGAGTAGACTATTTCTCTGGAATCAGATCATGAGGAAATCAAACTTCTCAATATCAAATTTGTTGAGAAATATAGATAGAAATATAATTATATTCATTTTGGTTTAGCACAAATAGCTGGTAAGCCTTTATCCAGAGAAGATTGGACACATTACTCTTACTCTGTCTTAGGGATTCTAGATTTCTAGAATTCAATGATTCCTTGCTAGGAATGGTAGAAACCAGTCTTTGCAATGGTCCAAGATGCCGCTCCTTCTCAAAAGCCACAAAACACGACAGTTTCCTAGATCCAACAATTCCCTTCTGGATTTGTGCAAGTTTCATTTCAGAGGTCTCTTAGCCAAAGAGTTAGTTCCCCTTCCTCTTCGCACTTTGAAATTCCATCAATTCATTCTGCTAGACATTCAGTGTCTTCATATCCCATTAGAGTAGAGATAGTAGATTTCGAGTTTAGAGTTCCACAAGCTAGGTATAAGGTAGAAAGACCAAAAACGGTTCCCTCTACCGACACTACCTACAACCAACCGGATTCTTCTATTTATACGTCAGTAGGTGCCGAATTAGGAGATGACAACATCGTTGGTGCTTTGGAGATTTAATTTAAAATTGAATAAAAAGGTCTCCAAAAAGAATTTTATTCTCCTGAAAATCTTTTTAAAAGAACTTGGTTTTTAAACAAGTACAAAGGAGAAGAAAGGAAGAAAATCCAATCAATTTTTTATAATAGTCTGAATATTGTTAAACAACAAATCAATTTCTTTGAATGGTTTGAAATTTATGCCGACTATAATCAAGTAGATTTCCCATTTTTAAATTCAATTAATGTTTCAAAAGTATGGAAAATCAATACTGGCAAAGAATTAATTTCCGAACTTCCTCCGCCACAAAGGTTTTCAACAAACTTTGCTACCAGCTCTGTTACAGCCTCATCTTTCAAAAAGAGAGCTGACACTGAGCCGATCACTGGCAAAGATATTAAAAATATTTTTGAATAGAATAATTATACAAACAAGTAATTACAAACTCTTGGAGAATACTTAGTTTCAAATTCATCTTCATCTTCTCTGGAGAAACCAACAGTAGGACCTTCTACCCCTACAACTCCATTATTTAAACCATATGAGATCCCTAGAACCCACACTAGAGAGCTTGTTATGCACCGTTCTGCAGATTCTCCCAAACTCTCTGAACTTCAATAGAGAATAGCGGAAATACAAAAATCCTTAGCAGTCCAGGACACTCCAGACCGATAGACTGAAGAGACATCTTCTTCTTCTAGGTTCATAGGAGCTTTAGGAGAAACTGACTCAAATAACGAATCTGAGCAATTTTCATAAATTTCTCTAGAGGACAAACCTCCTCCAGAATTAGCACCAATTAAGTCAGAATTTTCTAACTGGCGAAAGCCTAAAAAACTCTATTACCCTAGAGCTACACATCCAGACGTGGTCTTAGAAGAAAGACCCAATACCATGCAAAATAATTATAATGCTCACAATATCTATGAGTGGAATATCGATGGATGTTCCGAATATAATATTCTTGCCAAATTACAGCAGATGACCATGGTGGCCACTGCTTACAAAACCTCCCACAATTGTTCCGACCAGAGTACTACTCATATCTTAGTTCCTGGTTTTACAGGCCAACTTAAGGGGTGGTGGGATACCCATTTAAGCGACGAGGAAAAACAAGAAATTTTCCAAGCAGTGAAATTAGATGAATTAGGACAACCAATCCTAAAAGATGGTGAAACTATTTCTGATTCAATTAGTACTTTGATATACACAATTATCAAAACATTTGTAGTTTGCCTAGGTATATTTATAGAAAAATCCTCTGAAATACTTAACAACCTTAAGTGCAAAACTCTTTTAGACTTTAGGTGGTATAAGGATTCCTTCCTCACTAGGATCTACGAAAGACCGTATGGGAATCTCCCTTATTGGAAAGAGAAATTCCTAGATGGCTTGCCTAAGTCCCTTAGAGATTTAGTCAAGGAAGAATTTCAGAGTCAATATTTAGGTAGTATTTTTTCCTACGATCAAATTACATATGGCCAGATAATTAACCAGATTCAACAAGTTGCTCTTAAGATCTGCAGGCAAAATAAAATGCTTAGGCAACTTGCCAATGATAGAGCGCAATGGCGTAGAGACTTGGGAAGTTTCTGCGAATAATTTGGTCTTCCTTCGTGCGGTAGTAAATAGGAAGAAGACTTCTAAACTCGATTCGTCAAATATTAGAAAATACAATATCAATAGGAAAAGGAAACCTTCCTATACAAAAAATAAGTCTTCTAAATCTTTTAATAAAGATGGAAAGACTTCTACTTCCACTGGCAAATGTTTCAAGTGTGGAAATCCAGGACACATTGCCAAGTTTTGCAAAGTCTCTTAGAAGATCAAGAGCCTACAACTTGATGAACCCACTCTAAACAAAATAGAGAAACTCATTGTTGAATTAAGTGAATCTTCGGATATTACATATAATGAAATGTGCGATGATGAGCAATTTAACAACATATTAGAAGATGATTGAGATTCATCTTCTATATCTTCAGAAGGGTTTGACCAGGACGACCTCCCTCAGATCAATGTTCTCACAGAAGAACAAGATCTTCTTCTTGAAGTTATTGGTGATCTGTAAGACCCTGAGCTAAAAAGGGATTATTTAGGAAAACTTAAGAAAGTCCTTAATAAGCCTTCAACATCCTCGTCTTCAACCTTTCAAAATCATCCCCCGGTAGCCAATACCTACAAAATTACTAATATTCTTACGAGATCTCCCTCCGATAGTCCTAATGTAGCAAAAGTGACCATTTCAGACATTCAATCTAAGATAGCACACCTAAAGGAAGAAATTAGGGAAATAAAAGCTAGACAAGAACTAGATAAACTTGTCCTCCAACAATTACCTAATGAGCCACAAAAACTCAAAGAGGTTGTACAGGTCGTTGCAACCTCTAACCAAGACGATGATGAAACAGAATCCTTCTTAGGACGTCTTTCCTCTATTAGGATTCAGAAGTACCACGTTAGGTTAACTTTCATCGTCGGCGAGTCTTTTGTTTGGACTGGCATAACTTTATTTGACACTGATGCAAACAGAAGCTGTATCCAAGAAGGTGTCATTCCACTTGTAAAAACCAAAGAATGCCTAAGGGCTGCCAATGGTGAAAAACTTAAAATCACTTACAAACTTCCTTCTGTAAAGGTCACAACCTCTCCAGACAAACCAAGTACATCCAGACTCCATTTTTATTAGCAAAAGACCTTTGCAATGCAGCAATCCTAGGTATTCCTTTTATTCAACTTTGCAAACCATACCTAGCTACAAATAAAGGCATCCATGTGGATTATCCCACAAGCAACGTCCTACTTCCTTTCCATAAGCCTCCAACTTATGAAATCATACATTCTTTACAAAATTAAAAAAAAAAAAGGCAAATTATGTTTTTAAAAGAAGAAGTAGCTTTTCAAAGAATATAGAAACAACTGACTGATTCTGTATTCTCTTCTAAAATTAAAAGTTCAGAAGCTAGATTTCAACAGGAGCATTGTTCCGATCTTCCTATGGCATTTTGGAAACGAAAAAGGCACATTATTGGGCTTCCTTACGAGCCTGACTTTGATGAGAAAAATATTCCAACTAAAGCTCGACCCATTCAAATGAATCACGAGCTTACAATGCATTGTCAAAAAGAGATTAATGATCTCTTAGACAAGAAGATAATTTCCCCTTCGAAATCTCCCTGGAGTTGTGCGGCATTTTATGTCAACAAAAACTCTGAAATCGAGCGTGGAGTCCCTCGCTTGGTTATCAACTACAAGCCTCTTAACGCGGCACTTAGATGGATTAGGTATCCTATTCCTAACAAGAAGGAGTTATTACAATGACTCCATGCTGCCACAATTTTCTCTAAATTTGATTTATATTATGGACTTTGGCAAGTACAAATTGACCCAAAAGACAGGTACAAAACTGCTTTTACAGTCCCTTTCGGACAGTATAAATGGAACGTAATGGCGTTTGGATTAAAAAATGCTCCTTCCGAATTTCATAAGATAATGAATGATATCTTTAATCCATATTCCAATTTTATTATAACTTATATAGACGATGTCTTAGTTTTCTCAACAAACATCGACCAACATTTCAGACATCTACGTATTTTCTTTAGCACTATTAAAGATAATGGATCAACACTGTCTAGGACTAAGAACAGCTTATTCCAGACAAACATCAGGTTCCTTGGTCAGAACATCTAACAAGGGACTATTACTCCTATCCAGCGATCCCTCTAGTTTGCTGACAAATTCCCAGATCAAATTCTGGACAAGACATAGCTTCAAAGATTTCTTGGTTGTGTCAACTATATTTGTGATTTCATTCCGGGATTAAGCATTTTGCTGAAACGCCTCAACGACAGATTGAAAAGGCCTCCAGTTCCTTGGACGGATGCCCAAACCAATACAGTCAAGCAATTTAAATTAAAAGTCAAGAGTCTCCCTTTCCTGAGTCTCCCCGATCCATCTTCTTTTAAAATTATAGAAACAGATGCGTCAGACATAGGATATGGTGGTATCTTAAGACAACTTAAAAATAATAAAGAAAGTATCATTGCTTTTACATCAAAACACTGGAATAGTTCACAATAGAAATATCCAACAATTAAAAAGGAAATTTTAGCAATTGTTTTATGCATATCAAAATTTCAATCGCATTTATTGAACCAAAAGTTGCTTCGCTTTGACTGCAAGACAGCTAAGTCTGTTCTACAGAAGGATGTGCTTCAAAATATTGCTTCAACATATATTTTCGCCAGATGGCAAGCTATTTTATTAATTTTTTATTTTGATATTGAATATATAAATGGAAGCTCAAATTCCAAACCTAATTTCCTAACCCATGAATTCCTTCAAGGCAGATAACATGCCTAAAAAACCAAAACCCCCGCGGTTAGCCTTCCCAGCCCCGGAGGAGAAGCAACAACAACAGGCTGTCACACAACAGCCTAAAGATAAATCAATTTCAACAATTGTTCAATAACAACAACAGATAGCAGCAGTAGTTGCAAAAAAGCAGCAAACAACAGAAGCTGGACCAAGCGAGCCAAAGTGTAGATCACCTACAGACTATGCCATGAAAGGCACCCCAATGGTGGTCACATCACAGTTGATTCCGGCCAAACCAATTTCAATTACCCAACCTCGAAGATAGGCAGATATCGTAGAAGAAGAACCATAATCTGAAGATGACATTCAATTTGCACAGCCGCAAGCTTCGCAGTGGACGACAAAAAATTTTGAGAAATGGATACAACTCATGGGCCTTACTTCAAAAGCACCCATGACTCCTCACAACCAAGAAGAAGTGGAAAGTCAATGGCGCAACTCCTTGAAGCAGCCGCCATATCTTCCGCCAGGTCTTCTTCAGCTTCAACTTCAACTGTGGTTGCAAAAAGCACCACGCCTTCAACTTTAACCATGGCTGCTACAAGCACCACAAAGAAAGAAGTAGTGGAGAAAAACCCCACTAAAAGATAAGTGGTGGCCAAAAGCCCCACTACACAGAGCATGGTGCCTTCTGCACCTAAACAGACACTTTCTTCACCCGTGTCTCAGCCAATTTCTTCAGTAGGTCCTTATTCGGAGGAACCTCAATATGTTAAGAACTAGATGACTTACTCACTCGTCCAAACCGAGCCACATCTTTGGGATTCTAATCCTCTAGTAGTAGCCAAAAAGATGCTCAATCCAACATCTAATTTTCTTCAGAAAACTCTTGTCCATAACTAGAAGTTCTGTGAATTTATCCTTACAGACATTCATTCTTGTCTATTTAAACCTTTTTTGGACAAAACCCAAACCTATATCACTCATACCATAATATGGATAAACAAAATTATCTCGCCAAAGGAATGGGGTGATCACCCTATGAAAGTCAGAAAACTTTCTCAGCCATTTTCTCCCCAATTTTTCAGTTATTATGATTATAGAGATGCGTGGTTTAATGCACTGACCTTTCAAAACCATAGTAACACACATTCATATTTCCTTCTTTGGGGAAAACACTTGCCAGTAGATTTTTTCCAATTGTTTTTGCATCAATAGTCGCCTATTTATGGTCATTTAGCAGATATATTTCCTCCACCAGTGAAAGAAGGATTTGAGTATTTTTGTTCCAGATTTCACAGAGACCAGCACTCCCCAGTTACTTCAATTTTTTCTCAGATTCCGCTTCCCATGGATATACACCCCGAAGTTTGTTTTCCACAAAAGAGAAGGATTCAACGCCTTGGTTAGCCCTTCAAGGCTACTGCAATTGGTACAAGGCATGGAGGGATGCCACAGAAACCTACTTACCAGCAGTTGAAAAATATTTTTCCAGCAACCCCAAATTTCTCTTACAAACAGATGTAACAAACAC
The DNA here is from genome assembly GCA_002018475.1 of Nicotiana obtusifolia. Taxonomy (NCBI): domain Eukaryota; kingdom Viridiplantae; phylum Streptophyta; class Magnoliopsida; order Solanales; family Solanaceae; genus Nicotiana; species Nicotiana obtusifolia. The sequence continues at coordinate 160,131 of MCJB01017641.1, read as the reverse complement.
TTCATTTCTGCAGCAGAGAAGGCTAGTTCAAGCCAAATTAGCAGGCTCTACCAGCAAAGAAGACTACTTCCAGGAGATGGAAAGCCTTTTACAACAGCTTAAGTGAAAGGTTCCCGATCAACATTCATCCAGTTCGTCTGAAGAACAATCAGAAGAAGAGGATAACCTTTACTATGACCCAGAATAAGTCAAAATGAGGACCAATTTGTTGCTGACATCAGCCGTGACGCCAGCAATAAATTTTCTGGAAAGTTATTGTAGCAATGTTACTGTAGATTACTGTGCACTTATCACTGTAGATCAGTATGCACTTCTCACTATAGCAAAAATATTGTACACTTTCACTGTAGTACGGTCTATAATTCTATAAATAGACCCCCTCACTCACTTCAGCAGGCATTCGAATCTTCACCCAAATTTCAGATACTTCTTTCTACACACACTTTCTCTCACTAAAACCTCTCAAGCCTTAAGAGCTTTATACCCCTGTAAGCTTTTAAGTATCAATTTTTAATATCTGTATTTTAATTTTCTATTATCAATAACACTTCTGGATGGCTCTGCTGCCAGATTTTATGTTTTAATCTTGCTTTACTATACTTGCATTCGGTCGGCTCTGCCGCCTATTTTATTTAGTATACGCTTGTATATGGTCGGCTTTGCTGTCTAAGTTAATATTGCTTGCTTCCTGTTCCTATATATTCCTCGTATTTTTCAGTCCCCTCTACCCTTCCGAGGACTAGCTTACGCCGTATATGTATATAATATATATATATATATATATATATATATATATATATATATATATTCCTTGTTTTCAATTTAGATATATTGTTTAACTTGACACAAAGTTTAAGAAAAAAAGAAGACTTTTAAAACATATGGTCCTAAAAGTTTAAGGGGCAAAAGCTTTGTGGGACCAAATATTTGTGTGACTATAAAAGCTTATGATTAAGGGTAAAGTAGATAAAATGAAAATTTAAAGTTAAATTGTTTCTCAATATAAAAATTTATTATTTTTTTTAGAAACAGACTAATAAGAAAAGTGTGTCATCTAAATTGAAACAGAGGGAACATATATTAAGTGGGAGAAGTTGTACACTAAAAGGAAAAAGGAAAAGAATACAAGTGAGAATTTATGAGATCTGGCAAACTAAATGCTGATCCTCTACCTCAACTAAATCTCGCCATGCAATAAATTTTAACCTATAAAGACACAGCCTTAAAATCCCCATAACATCAACTATTAAACTCTATCCTTGTCCAATTCATTTACGTTTATTTCTTTATATTAACTTATTTCCAGACAATGTCTGTATATCCATCTGTATCAGGATCACGTTCACTCATGCCTAATCCATATATCCCCATTCCTCATCAGTATTAAAGCAAAAACCTCTCGACTTACATTGCACTACTCAATCTGGCAACGTACCAAAACCAGAGCTTGTAGAAGAAAGAGACATCTCTATTTAGTAGGAACATATATATATGGATCAATTGAAACCAAGCTCTGTCAATTCATGTCCACTTACTCCATTAACATTTTTGGAAAGAGCTGCTATTGCTTATGGGGAAAGTACTTCCATTGTCTATAACTCCACTACCTACACTTGGTCCGAAACATTTGCCCGATGCCTACGCCTCGCTTCCTCAATTTCTTCCCTCATTGGCATAAAAAAAGGCCAAGTTGTTTCTGTTTTGGCTCCAAATATCCCACAAACACTCGAGCTCCAATTCGCTGTCCCAATGGCTGGTGCTATCCTCAACAACATCAACACTCGCCTCGACGCGAAAACCATATCTGTTCTGCTCCAACATAGTGAATCCAAGGTTCTCTTTGTTGATTATCAGCTATACTCTTTGGTATTCGATTCAATTTCATTGTTTCCATCTGACGTGAACCCTCCCATTCTTGTCCTCATAGAAGATGAAAACTCTCTTTCATTTTCTAGAATCTTGAATTTTCATGAATGTAGTTATGAGTCAATGGTGGTGAAGGGAGATTCCAACTTCATTTGGGTTCGGCCTGAAAATGATTGGGACCCCATGACATTGAACTACACTTCTGGTACAACATCTTCGCCCAAAGGAGTGGTACATTCTCATAGATCTCTTTTTATTATCACTGTTGATTCTTTAATCGATTGGTTCGTACCAAGTCAGCCAGTTTATCTATGGACATTGCCAATGTTTCATTCCAATGGATGGAGTTACACATGGGGTATGGCTGTAGTTGGTGGGACCAACATTTGTCTTCGAAAATTTGACGCTAATGTTGTGTTTCATGCCATAAATAAACACAATGTCACACATATGTGTGGTGCACCCGTGGTACTTACTATGTTAGCCAATTCACCTTGTGCTAAGCCCTTAAAAAATCCGGTACATTTTCGTACTGGTGGCGCTCCTCCCCCTGCCACGGTGGTTCTCCGAGTAGAAAATTTAGGATTCCTCGTGAATCATGGGTATGGGATGACGGAGGTGGCAGGGGTGGTCGTGTCATGTATTTGGAAGCCTAAGTGGAATAAATTACCTGCAAATATGAAGGCAAAATTGAAGTCGAGACAAGGAATTAGGAGCCTAGGAATGACAGAAGTGGACGTAGTGGATCCAGAATCTGGAGTCAGTGTGAAAAGAGATGGATTAACAATGGGGGAAATTGTATTAAGGGGTGGATGCATAATGTTGGGTTATTTAAAAAATCAAGAAGGTACCTCAAAATGCATGAAAAATGACTGGCTTTACACAGGGGATATAGCAGTAATGCACCCTGATGGGTACTTAGAAATTAAGGATAGGTCAAAAGATATTATTATTAGTGGAGGTGAGAATGTGAGCAGTGTCGAAGTAGAATCAGTGCTTTATTCCAACACCTTTGTCAATGAGGCAGCAGTTGTGGCAAGGCCAGATGAATTTTGGGGTGAAACGCCTTGTGCTTTTTTGAGTTTGAAAAGGGAGGTAAAACAAAAGCCTAAGGAGAACGAAATTGTAGACTTTTGTAGGGAAAGATTGCCTCATTATATGATACCAAAGACTGTAATTTTCATGGATGAACTTCCAAAAACAGCAACTGGGAAGATTCAGAAGTTTTCTCTCAGAGAGATTGCCAAAGGAATGGGGTCTTTACCTGCCAGCCGAATGTAAGCACTGAATCCCACATAAATTCTTTTTCTTGTATAATTTGATAGGTCTTTTTTTAATGCACAGCTGATTCTTTCTGTCAAACAACGTTGAAATTCGTTCAAAAAGTGCATCATGTTAATGCAATTTGTTGTACTACTGTTTCTTCTATTTGTAATTTTGTCGTGTATGTAAGCAAAATGTCCCACATCCATACAAGTGATTGCTTTTAATTCTTTGCAATATGAATTGACACTGCAAAAGAGAACTTAATAAAATATATATATATATATATATATATATATATATATATATATATATATATATATATATATATATTTTGTAATTTCTTTTGTCTAATTTAAATTAGCTAGACTAAAGGGAGACTAGTGTTTCTCAAGCTCTAACAATGGTTATATCTTAGACCGCTTATAGTGGAATTTTCAATTCGTGCTAGCTGCTAGCTGCTTGTATCTTCTGATAAGAATTGTGTCGATGAAATTCATAAGCATTCAAACTTTGGATCTTATCTTGGGTATGTGGCTCAATTCATTTTCTTCATACTTTCGCATATAATTTAATTACTCAAAGTTACTGTAGTTCATTGTCAAGTCAATGAGCTCGGTGGAGAAAGAGAGATAGCAATGGAGGCGCGGTAGAAGAAAGTAAAGACAGTACAGACATACTATAAATTGCTTCAAATGTAGTTGAGATATAATTTGAGAGAATAGAATGGGTTCCCTACTTACTATCTTACTTTTAGCGGGAGACCCTTTTTTTAAAAAAAATAACAATGGTGACCATTTTGTAGGTACTTGACTAAATTCATTAAGTACTTGTTACCTTTTTATTAACATAAATTTCGAATAATTTTATCTATCAAAATATAAATAAATGAAAAGAAATAACGTGGTATATTTTGCTTTTTATTGGAAAACTATAGGCCGTCACAATATCAAATGGATGATCGATTAGTATTTCATCAGTCCGCTACTAAAATTACATATGACTGTCCTACTTGGTTCCTCCGCAAAGTCATATATGTTTGGTCATGACTTAAAAGAAAATTTGCTCCCTCCGGTCTATATTAGCTGATTTTCTAAGTTTTCGCGTATTCCTTACTAAAAGAAATTTAATAGCTTTAACCATGAATTATTTGTCTAAGATATCATATTTTCTTCTTAAACACCTCATATAATTAGTACTCTACTAATAATTAGAACAGTAAAGACAAATCTAGAAAAAAAAAAGTAATAATAGACATCTTACCTTTTTAACATGTTAACATTTTAAAAATAAATTCAGTTTGTCAGACATACTAATTTTTGAGATCGGGACATTAACTTGGTTAGAGTAGGACCAACTAATGTGTATATTTGGTTAGACAAAGAGCAAAATGGCTGAAGTGATAGAGAATGACAACTCTATTAATAAGGGCTTACTCTCGACTATATTTCAAGCAATTTTCAGCCTATATGTCACATATATGTGTGTGTTTCTTTTTTAGAAGAAAACAGTTTCAACGACTCACTCGAAGTAATTAATGTGTCTCTGCTATCGAGTGAAAGTGGGGGGAAATTACACGAGCATATAGTAGGAGTAATACATTGTCACGATCCAAAATCCACTATAGATCGTGATGACGCGCAGCGTCGTCATTATGCAAGCCAACGATGAACTAGCAACTTAATTACTCATTTTATTATTTTTGAAATCATGAATCTTATTAGGTGGAGACATGAATGCGTTTAGAAATCATGAATACTTAAAATGTTGGTAAGATATAAAATAAAAGATGACAATATCAAGCTGAACCATAAACAACCACTAGAGTATCCCAAAATTCGATGTCACACATACATGAGCATTTTCTAAAGAGTACAATAATAATATAAAATCTGTCTGGAATGTAAATAAGACATGATAAGGTAAATAGTACGACGGAGACTTTGTGGGCTGCGCTACGTAGCCTGAAATACAGCTCAATATAAAGTCTCCTCAGCAGCTACGCCTACGCGCCAAGATGACCACCAAATGAACCTATCATATCCTGCACATTTAGTGCAGAAGTGCGGCATGAATACATAAATCAACACGTACCCAGTAAGAATCTAGCCTAATCCCGGAGAAGTAGTGACAAGGGGTCAACATCGACACTTACTAGAGGTCCAGTAAAGCAACATGATAAATCCTAAGCAAATATAAAGTACAACAACAATAATGGGATAAAACGGTAACCAACATATTCTTTCAAATTTTCATTTAACGATATAAACTTCTCAATCTTGTATCCAAACTCAACAGCTCGAAAAATATCAAGTGACCATATCCTACGAATAAGGAATACCATATAAAATGTCAGGCATCAGTGGAAGGATAATCTCGTGAATATTCGGACTGCAAGCGATATAACGCACGATTATGCCGAGGTCGTATGGCCCGATCCCGAATAATGTTCACCGCCGAGGGTCGACCGGCACGAACCATAGATGCATCTGTTATACTGCCCAGATGTTCAGCCTCGCTCCACAAGAAAGGAAGGAACTTATTGAATAACGAGACACGTGCTTACAATACAGTACATGAGCATAAAATGAATATAACCTTTACCGTTTCTCAAATAACTTGCCAACAACTCAAGCTGATATAATATGTATATATGTCTTTCTAAATCAAATTTCAATTATAAATTCAATTAGTTAAACCAGCAGAATGAGTTCAAATAATTCAAATATTACATGATAAAGTCCTAAGTCTACCTGGACATAAACATACTTTAAATACGTACGGATTCTCGTCATCTCGTGCGTACGTAGCACCCACAACTAGTAGCACATAACAATTACATTGCCTAGGGGGTAGTTTCCCCCTCACAAGGTTAGTCAGGAGACTTACCTCGCTCCGAAATTTCATAACTGGCTCCAATGCCTCTTTAACTCTTCAATTCTAATCCAAACGATTCGAAACTAGTCAAACAATGTACAACTCAATCAAAATATACTCCTATTTGTGTAATTTAACAATTTATAATGATTCTCAACTCCACTCGAAAAGTCAACAAAGTCAACCCTCGGGCCCACATGCTCGGATTCCGAAAATTTTAAAAGTCAAATTTTACCCATAACACCACGAACCCAAATTCCTAATTCCATTTCCAAATCATGGTCAAAATCCAAAATTATGTTTTCTAGGTTTTTCTTCAAAATTCCTAAAATTTTCCACAAATTTTCATGTTAACTCCTTATAGAATCCATGTAATTATCTTACAATATGAGAGAATTACTTATCTTGCAATGGATGATGAAAATCTCCCCTTGAAGCTCTGCAAAAATCGCCCAAACCAAGAGAGAAATGAGTGAAATAAGCAAAATCCCGACTTAAAACAATCTTCCCAGGCCCCATCCTCTTCGCGATCGCGAAGGCCAAAATTCACTACCCTCAAAAAATGGCCTATGCGAACGCAGACAACCAGTCGCGAACACGATGTTATGCAACCCAAATCTATGCGATCGCAGATAGCCTCACGCGATCGCAAAGAACAACGCGTGGAAATTCTCAGGCCTTCCCTTCCTTCTTCGTGAAAGCGTCTCCTCTCACGCGTTCGCGTAGTACAACCCTTCCAAGCTTCGTGATCGCAACCTTAATTTCGCAAAGCGATAGAGCAAACGATCACTCTCCAAACTTGACTTTTCGCGATCGCGTCCTTCTCCTCGCGATCTCGGAAGAGGAAACCAGATGCCTAGAAAAACAACAACAGCAATCATGCAAATTTGGTTCGAAACCATCCCAAAACACACCTGAGGCCCCCCTGACCCCGTCCAATCACACCAATCAGTCCCAAAACATAACACGAACTAGCTCGAGGTATCAAATCACATCAAACAACATCAAAACTACGAATCGACGATCGAAGCCTTCTTTCAACTTTCAAAAATTCAAATTTTGACGAACGCGTCCGATTCATACTTAAACATTTTAGAATGACACCAAGCTTTACATACAAATTATAAATCACGATACGAATATATTCCAAGGTTCGGAACCTCGAACGGACATCGACAATACCAAAGTTCACTTGAAATCAAACTTACGAAATTCTTAAACTTTCAAAATGCCAACCTTCAATAATTAGCGCCGAAATACTCCTGGGCGACCCGATACCCAACCTGAACATACGTCCAAGTTTGAAATCGTTATACGAACCTATTTGAACCTTCAAATCCCGGTTCTAAGATCGTTTACTCAAAAGTCAAATACTTGGTCAACTCTCCCAACTTAAAGTTTCCGAATTGAGATTTTCCTTTCGAAACGACTCCGATCTTCCGAAATTGAATTCCGACCACACGTACAAGTCCTAAACACATGAAGTGAAGTTACTCAAGGCCTCAAACCACTGAACGACGCGCCAGAGTTCAAAACAACTGATCGGGTCATTACATACATTATTTCTCTGATTTTCTTTTTCTCATCAATATATACGTCAAACTACTTGGGATGATAGCTTTAATCAATTTTCACTTTATAATCTTCAATGGTCCCAAGTCCTATTCCCATCTGCCATCGGTTAAAAGAACATAAAAAAAGGTAATAAACCGTCATGCAATTATATCCAACAGCGCGCTTGTGAATCTCTCTCAGCCATAGAAGACCTACAAAAAAAAGATAGTAGAATATATTCTTCTCTGTATTTGGTGAGAAATGAATACAGTTTCTTTATATCCCAGGAAAATACCTCAAGCTGTCAATTTCCTACTGTCACATCACACATGCAATGTTCATATTCAATTAAAACTTTTAAGCGGCAAACCAATCATTTTATTGAGGAACCAGATGTGCATAATCAATTTGTTGGAGAAAAATATAGACATTCGAAGATTAATTTTTTTTTATTTGCATTTTATATATCACACTAATAAATGCAAGACATATTTGCGTATTAACTTTTTGTACTTAACATTAGTAAATTTATATATACCCTTACCTCATTTTGTCACTAAACAAGATAAGTTAATATAGTTATATATAAACACCAAGTTCGGGTAAATGTTCTTTGATGATTAACATTAGTTTAGATATTAACTTCTAGACAAAAGTTAACTCTCATTTTATGAATAGCGAAGGAGATACCGACTTTTTATTGCTATTAAATAATTTGTACAAGAGGGCTGTTCGCTGTACTGTATATAGAGATAACTTAGAAAGTCAACAAGCTTTATATCCCACTGTGACCTGTTTTAACCTCTTATGTCATTCTCGAAATCTGCTGCCCATGTAATTCATTTCATTCCCAACAAACCTTTTGCTTTCTAGTTAATTCGCTCAACGAACTATAATTGCTTTCATATATTGACAAAAGAAAGAGAAGAAAGTGATTCGTCTTTAATTCTATATCCAACTTTAACCATTGAAGTGTTACCAAATGATAAGTTCTTAAAGAATTTTCTTATGTTTCCACCATGTGATATGCAGCTGAGTAGAAATTACTTATTTGCCAAAACCAGATACCTAATTGATAAGTAGGGGCCAATAAATATTGAAAAACAATTAATGGAATGGCATGGGATGTTGACATCGTCGTGTCGAGGTTTAAAAAATACCTTTCTTTAGAAGCATGCAGTTCCCTTTGGACACTGCTTTAACTTGAGTCGTATCTCAATTCAAACATCATTTTGGTTTTAATGACGATGCTTCTGCATGTAAATTAGTATATGTTATCTTTGTCAAAGTTTTGGGAGGTCTGTGGTAGATATTAGTTTCAATGAAGAATTTTTTTTTACTTTCCTTATAGGTACCCAAGAATTAAGCAAGACTCAAAACAAGGAGTAAAGCGGAAAGAAAGAAAAGAAGAACAATGTTGATTATGAAAAGTCAGGAAAAAGAAAGCAACCAAGATGTTTAACGAAGGATTATCAAATCTGCAAACAAGGATAAAAGAAAAAGATTCATCCAGCGGTAGATTAAGAAGACCCTCATCAATATTCAAGAAAGAAGGAAGAAGAATCAAGTCTTACAAGGAAGGCATATATCTACTTAAAGATGAATCAGTCAAGCCAGAAAGTCCCACAAGTTAGGACATCTCCGTCAATCAAGCATATAAAAGGGAAGTAGTCAACATACATCAAGGAGAAGATTCTGTAGCAAAAAGCTCCACACTTATTATTGAAAGGAATCCCCAATCAAAATTCATTTCAATGATCAATTTCTTTGAGTTGCCAATCTCTCAAGATTTATGCCAATCAAAGATTCAAAACAACTCATTACTCAAGTTCTATATAGTCGAAGATTAAGAAGAAGGTCACATACTTTCGTCTACCCAACTTCAAGCTCTTTATTCTACTCTTAGCAAGTATTATAATTTAGTCTGATTTACTATATAATAGAAGGAGAGAAAGAGAGTGAAGATCATTGGTGAGGCATTATATCAAAATATTTGAGAGTTTAAATTGCATAAGAATTAATTGATATGTGCGTAGAAAACTCATCAACAAGGTGTACTAGGAACATCAAGGAGCTTTGAAGAGAGAAGTATTTTGCAACCCAAGAGGACTGGACTGAGATTTACATTGAATCTGAATCAATATAAAAATATCGTTGTATCATTTATTACCCTACACTTTTTATTTTGCACTTGCTATCTACTTATACTCTTGCATTAAGGTGTAACCGATTAACTAGTAAACTAGTCGACTAATATATCATAAATTTAAAAGTGCAACAATTCACCCCTTTCTCTCTTGTACTTTCAATTGACATCAGAGCATGTCTCATAATTTTATGCTTTGCTTAACAACTTGTGAGAAAAGATTATATCAAACCACATGATTGATGGAGTCCTATTATAAGAAGGAACTTCGCAGACAAAATTTTCCGACTTCAATGGATAATATTTTTCACATTGGAAAGTTTATATGGAGATTTATGATAAATTCTACGATGTCAAAGTTTGATGTGTAATCAAGAAAGGAGATTATATCCAATTCCAACAGCAAAATCTAACAAAAAAGTAGAAGAAAAGGTATCTACTGACCCCGTAGATATAGATGATTATACTGATGAAGAAATATTAGTGATGCAGATAAATGCAAAGGCAAGAATATTTTATACAATACTATAACTGGAGAAGAATATGAAAAGATTTCACGCTGCGACACTGCCAAAGAAATATGGGATAAATTGGAAGTAACTTACGAAGGAACCAACAAAGTGAAAGAAACAAGAATAAATCTATTTTTTTTCTTTTTTTAAAGGGATTATGATGTAGGCTCGGCCACTTGGGCCGACCTTAGGCGGGCGCCCCTCCAAAGTACAATGGAAGTCACCAACCTGGGCCATGGGCCTTCTTAATCGTCCATTGACCCCGTCCAGGTAATTAGAATAAATCTATTGATTCACGATTATGAATTATTCCAAATAAAAAAAGGTGTCATTGAGTAAATATCTGCTCGTTTAGCAAAATTATTGGAGATTTTAAAGCTTTTGGGAGAGCTTATTCAAGTGGAGAGTAGGTTCGAAAAATTCTAAGAGTTTTGCCTACCACTTGGCTAACCAAAGTTGTGGCACTTGAATCTCAGGGTCTGGATAAGCTATGTTATGATGAACTACATGGAGATCTCATTGTATTTAAGATTACTCATCTCAAGAAACGAGGACTAGAGGAAAAGAGAAAAGTGTAACCTCTAAAACATTCACTGAAGAATCTGAAAATAAAGGAGATAATGAAGTAGAGGCTCTATAAGAAGAAAATGTCATGGTGTCTAAAACTATAAGTGGATTGATGAGAAGATATAGAAACATCAAAAAGGTAGAATCAACTCTAGAAAACTTGACAATACAGTGAGCAGGTAAGAATGATGGAAAATATTTTCGAGTATGAAAAATATGGACATATTCAAGTTGAGAATGTCCAGATCTCAAAAGAAAAGCATCCAGAAAGTATCACAAGAACAAATCATTTGGAAGCTGGAGCGATAAAGATTGCTGAAAACATAAAGAAATTGCTAATCTTTGCTTCATGAGCATACTGAAAAATAAGATAAATAAATTCTCAGACTGTCAGATTGATGAAGACATATCAGATGATTATACCAAAGATATGACTAACAATTGCTTCATGGATCGTGGAGAAATAAGCACTGTAAGATGCTATGATTGTGGAATATGTAATGAATTATATGACATTTTAGATTTAACTCTAAAAGAGTCTAAATTTTTAAAACAAAATAAATAGGCAAAATAGGAATAAGAAAGACTAGTAAAACTTGAAGTCTGTGAACTCGAAAAAGATGGCTTCCAAGAACAAGTCCAGAAATTACAATTGCAACTTAATGGCATATGCCCAAATCCACTAGTCATAATTCTGTCAAGTGTAACCAGTCGACTCAGAAGTCAACTAGGAAGAAACATGTCAATAACGAGTATTTTAATACCATTCATAGATCTGTTATAAACAAACAATCTACTCCCTCTTATTATTAACGTGGTAAGACAAGTCATAAGTATTCATCTTGCAGATTTCTTTATACAAACAACAAAGGTTAGATCTAGAGAGCTAAAAACAACACTGATACTCCTGGACTAACAATAAAGGACCTAAGCAAGCTTGGTTATCTAAAAAAAGTGATAATCTTATTTTGCAGGAACACTACAAAAAAAGTCAAAAAGAAAAATATTATCTTGACAGTACGTGTTCCAACCATATGAGGGTCGACAAAAAATCATATATGGACATACAAAACTGAATGGAGGAAATGCTAGATTTAATAATGAATCAAAAGGAAAAATCATTGGTAATGGAATATTCAACAACAAATATAATATTACTGAAATATATCTTGTAGATGGACGCAACTACAATCTGCTAAGCATTGGTCAATTGTGTGACTCTGAATATAAGGTAAAATTCAAGAAGACAAGATGTGCCATCGAAGATAAATCAGGTAAACCATATTACTAGGTAAAAGGTATGGCAATATTTACATTCTGGATTGCAAAATTTAAATAGTTATACACGTCTAGATTTTAATTTTGATGATCTTTTGCTATGACATAAGAAACTTGGTCATGCTAGTATACACTTGATTGAAAAAATAATCCATACAAGACCTAGTTATTGGACTTCCCAAGCTTATTTCTCTAAGAATCACATATGTGGTGCATGTCAACTTGGTAAGCAAACTAGAACCTCTTTCAAATTCAAGGACATAGTTACTATATCCAAGCCTATATAATTATTGCATATGGATCTATTTGGTCCTACTAGAACTGCTAATATTGGAGATAAATGATATGCATTTGTCAGTGTTGATGATAACTCACGCTTTACATGGATAATATTTCAAAATCATAAAAATGAAGCTTTAAAGAATTTTGAGATATTCTGCGTAGATTGATTGGTGTTGTTGGGTTGTGGGTGTATTGTGGTGCTGACGGTGTATAGTTGAAGGATGTATGTGTTCTTGTTGTTTTGATGGAGTTGGGGAAAGCAAGGAAAACAGGAGAGATGCTGTCCATTTTAATATAAAATAAGCTTGTCACTCGTTGTACGATAGTTGCATCATTCGTAGCTCAATGATAGTATTATTATTGTTGTTGTAGATTAAAGTGCGACGAGACGAGTTCAATGTGGCCATTGGACAGACTGTGATAAGGTATGTTAAGGATATCACTACTTTCCTTTTGGCATGATCCATATGATACATCCATATGTTAAGGCAACTTTTAGAAATGACTCTATTATTAGAAGTACTACGGGTGCCTATGTTCTTGATTTCCCATGTGTCCTATTATTATATCGTCTGTTCGTGGGTCTAAAAAAATACGTAAGTTGATAAAGTTTATTTCATGATATTAATCGAAGGCATATTGATCTTATGACATTCCGAGAGATCTTATCGACTTACTTCCTTATGCGTTGCATTAATTTATATATGTACATTAACCCATGAACAGATGGCATTATATACTTGTATATTATATTTATATGGGATATGGGGAAAGGTTATAGCGTTATATACGGGTGCAGAGAGAAAAGGATCCTATATTTCAACATAAAAAGTGATCACGGTGGAGAGTTTGTAAGTAGATCATTTGAAGCCTTCTGTAATGAGCAAGGCTTTACACTTAACTTCTCAGCACTAAGATCACCACAATAAAATAGCATAGTTGAACAAAAACATCAAATTTGCAAGATATGGACAGAACAATGATAGTTGAATATTCTCTGCCTAATCACTTATGGCAGAAACAGTAAGTACAACATGCTAAAGTCACGACCCCAATTTTTTACCTTAGGAGTCGTGATAGCACCTAGTTTCTAAGACTAGGTAAGCTTAACATTTAATAATAACTTAACAGAAATAACCAAACGGAGATACAAAAGTAAGACAGATATACTCATATTAACTTTCCAAAATAGAACCTCAACAACAAAATTTCCAAAACAGGTGGAACTGAGTGATAAGCTCTACAGAATTTTTTAAAAACGTCTACTACAACATTGTCTAATAACGAAACAACAACAATGAGAAAATAATGGAAGGTGACTCCGAGGCCTGCGGACGCCGAGCAAGTATATCTTGGAGTCTCCGAAAGGCAGCTAACAAGTCAATCACTAACGTCCAGCACGGGTAGACGTACTTGGATCTCCACAAAAAGATGTGCAGAAGTATAGTATGAGTACACCACAACGACACGCAGTAAGTATCAAGCCTAACCTCGGTAGAGTAATAACGAGGCCAGGTCAAGACACCTACTAGGACATGAAAACAGAACAGAAATATAATAACCAGAAGTAATGAAAAGCGGAGAAATGAATGATAACGAATCAATTTAATAACGAAAACTAATGAAAGAATTGTAAGCATAAAGATAACAAGAAGGAAGCAATTAATGACAATCACAAATAGTCAAATACGGACAAAACTGGTAAGAGCTAGGGGAGATAAAAGCAACAAGAACTGTTTAACCGATAACTCTTTTAAGTATGAAGTGCACAACAAGAATCAACAACCGAGGTACCACCTCGTATTTCTCATTTTACAATCACAATCAAAATCTTTCCTTATACCGCCACGTGAGCCTCACATTTAGATAGTTTTGGAAATATTTTTTCTGAAATAGCTACACGCACTTTAGCCCACCTTATGTCGCCGCATGGCTTCAACTAATTTCCTTACTAGCAACACACATATAAATCTCACTTTACGCCGCTGCATGCACATTAACCCTTATCTTTATACCATCGCATGTGCATCCGTATCACAACATAATAACAACTCACACCACAAGTGCCCATATACCACAACATGCCCGAAATCAACAATATTAATATTTCCTAGAACAAATAGCACATGGCTCAACCACAATGTGAACAAGCATCTCAACAATATAAAATGAATGTGAATTTGCTCAACAAGAAAGACATCTCAACAATTAACAACTTCACCTCAAAGATTACGATTTTCACAACTTTAACACCAATAACTCAACAAGAAGATATTTCACGATTTAACACTTTCAAATAAAAGTAATTCAACAATTAAGGATGTAACAAGGCAATAACTTTAACTAAGCATATAAGAGTAAAATGACAAGCAAGAGATAGAACAAGTGTTAACAATATCAAATAAAGCATGTAAGGATAGGCTAACTCATGTAAGAGTTGATTAACAATGAGGGATACAACATGGTATGACAATTCAATTAAAGGCATAGGAAGAGTCTACATAACCTAAACCGGTCAAACACCACATATAACTCGTGTACCCACTCGTCACCTTGCGTACACTGCTTTCACATAGCACAAATAACACAACCAATTCCAAAATCTAAGGGGTAGTTTTCCCGCACAAAGTTAGGCAAGATACTTATCGCAATTAGGCCAACTCAGCCCTCGAATATAGCTTTTCCCTAAAAATTTACCTCCACGCGGCTTAAATAAGCCAAAAGTGATTTAGTAACATCAAAAAATACAAGAGAAATCAATTACAATAAATAAAGCTATGATCTTTACACTTTTCCGAAAAAGTCAATAAAAGTCAACCCCAGGCTCGCTCGGTCAAAACCTGAGTTCAAGGGTAGATTCCGACTACCCCCATAACCTCACGAATCCATATATGTGATTAGTTTTTAAATCCGATTCCAATGTTTGTAGATGAAATTCCCCTCTCTAAATCACCTCCTACCGAGCTTAAAGTTCTAAAATATGATAAAATGATATGAAATCCCGGCTTTCTAACCTTTTGTTCAGTTAAAGGTGTCAAAATTGCGACACTGAGTTTGCAACTTCCAACCCGTGCAATTCCAAGGAAAAGCTCGCAATTGCAACACTAACAGTTTTAAGGGAAACCTTGCAAATGCAAAAATGGGTTTGCAAATGCGAACCCTGTTCCCTTCGCAAAAGCGACACAGTTATTGTAAATGCGAACCTAACCAACCAAGTTGAATTTGTAATTGCGACCCAGCCATCACAATTGCGATACCTGTGATCCCCCTGCTAAGGTCGCAATTGCGACCCTGGTGTTTGCAACTGTGATACTAGAGGCATCAGCACACCAGCAACTCAGATTCAGTCCAAAACTATTTTGTGATGCGTCCGAAACTCATCCGAGCCCTCGGGGCTCCAAACCAAATATGTACACAAGTCTAAAAATATCATACAAACTCGCTCGCGTAATTAAAACACAAAAATAACATCTAGAACTACAAATTGGACACTAAAACACATGAATTTCAAAGTAAACTTCAAGAACTTCTAGGATTGCAACCAAACGTCCGAATCCTATCAAATCTAACTCCAAATGATACAAAACCTTGTAGACAAGTTCTAAATAGCATAACAGACCTATTCCAAGTCCCAAAAATCCAATTCTGAACCTTATAGCAAAAAGTCAACCTACGGTCAAACTTCTAAACCTCAAATTGTCAATTTTCGGCAAAACAACACAAATCAACCTATGGACATCCGAATTAATTCCGGACATACGACCAAGTCCAAAATCATGATAGAAGCTATCATATCCATCAAACACCGTTCCGGGGTGTCGTGACCCCAATATCCCTCCGTAGGATATCGTGACGACACCTAGTCTCTAAGAGTAGGTAAGACTAATAATTATGCAGAATAACTGAATATAAAGCTGAAACTCAGCCTCAACCTCTGAAATAAATAAGATCTAGGATTCAAAATAGTTACAACTCCCAAAACCCGGTAGAAATAAGTCACAAGCGCTAAAGAGAAAATGCTAAGTATCTCTATACATCAGAGTCTAATGAAAATAAAGAAAACAACATAACAAAGATAGAGGGGGACTCCAAGGTCTGCGGACGCTTGCAGATATACCTTGAAGTCTCCACATACGAGCTATCTCACTGATACCTGGTCTGGTGAGCAGTACCTGGATCTGCACAAAATGATGTGCAGAAGTGTAGCATGAGTACACCACAACGGTACCAAGTAAGTGTCAAGCCTAACCTTAGTAGAGTAGTGACAAGGTCAGGTCGGGGCCCTACTGAAAATAATACAAAACAAAGAAGAGGATATGATAATAAAATGAAATGATCAAGAAGTGAACAATGAGAAATTACAGAAAGATAACAACATATCAAATGGAGGTAAACAACAGGGGCGCTCCCGAGATACCACCTCATATTCCTAAAAGTAAATACATAATAGGGCGCTCCCGAGGTATCGCCTCGCAGTCCCAAAAGTAAATATGCAACATGGGGGCTCCCAAGGTACCACCTCCTAGTCCCAAAAGTAAATACACAACAAGGGCGCTCCCGAGGTACCGCCTCGTAGTCCCCAAAGTATATATGCAACAAATAACCAATGGGACAATGAAATTACAGCAAGGAATCCTACAATTAAAGACTGAATACAAAATCAAGGAAGCAGGTAATCCAACTAAGCATGTTGCACAAACTGCAAGTAAGAGATAAGACACGTAGATATGCGACTTTAGGCTAAACATGATTACTACACATGCTAGAGTAACTCAGTTAATGAATTAAGAAGGAAACTACTTAGCAAGAACTAGAATTTTAGTTTTTAACCCGAGTACGCACTCATCACCTTGCGTACACGGCCTTCACGTATTGCAAATACCATAACAGTACCAAAACCTAAGGGGAGTTTCCCCCACACAAGGATAGATAACTCATTTACCTCAAATCTCGCTCAATCAATCAATAAGAATGCCTTTCTCTTGACTTTCCAACTCTGATCGACTCGAATCTAGCCAAAACAATTACATACTATAAATATAACTATAAGAAACTAATTTAAATAATAAAACTACAACTTTAGCAAAGAATTGAAAATCGCCCCAAAAAATTGGCCCAAACCCACGTCTCGGAACCCGATAAAAATCACAAAATCCAAACACCCATTAGATAACGAGTTCAACCAGACAAGAATTACTCAAATCCGACCTTATTTGGCCTCTCAAAATCCAAAAATTTGGTCTAAGAACTTTCACCATTTTTTCCCCAAATTCTTTCAACCCAAATACTAAATTAAATGAAGAAATTAATGATCGATTAGTGGAAATTTATAAAAAATGAGTCAAGAATCCTTACCAAGTGTTTTCTCTGAAATCCCCTAAAACTTTTACCTCAATCCGAGCTCTGTAGGTCCAAAAATGGAGAATGAAATCAAACCCTCGAACTTAGGCCTTTTTTGCTCAGTTAAACAGCTTATGTGAAGCCATAGCCGCATCTGCGGCTCCGCACCTGCGGAATTTCCATCGCAGGTGCGGTCCACACTAAGGTCCCGCACTCTCCGCTTCTGCGGACTAAACGCACATCAGCGCTTCTGCTCCTGCGGGCATAGGAGCGTTTCTGCGCATGCGCTCCTGTGGACCATGTTCGCTTCTGCGATCGAACCTCCGCATCTGCGGACACGCAGATGCGGCCCTCACCTCACACCCTGTGATCCCAGCTGGGCCAAGCACGCTTCGCACCTGCGACCAAATGCTCGCTTTTGCGAGTCCGCACCTGCGACCAACCCCACCGTTGGTGCGATGACACCAGAAGCTGGGAGCTTCAGCATTTTCACAAGTCCAATATTATTTCGAATTCAATCCGAATCACACCCGGGGCCGCTGGGACCCTGCCCGAATATATCAACAAGTCTTAAAATATCATACGGACTTAGTCGAGCCTTTGAATCACATCAAAAAACGCTAAACACGAATTGCACATCGATTCAAGCCTAATAAACTTTAGGACTTCTAACTTCAACACGACGCCGAAGCCTATCAAATCAAGTTCGATTGACCTCAAATTTTGCATACAAGTCACAATTAACATTATGGACCTATTCCAACTTTTGGAATCAAAATTCGACCCCGATATCAAAAAGTCCACTCCCAGTCAAACTTTCCATGAATCATCCAATTTTCCAACTTTCGCCAATTAACGCCGAAATGACCTACGGACCTCCAAATCAACATCCGGACACACTCCTAAGATGAAAATCACCATAAGGAGCTATTGGAACTGTCAAAACTCCATTCATGAGTCATCTTCACACAATTCGAACTACGGTCCACTCCTATAAATTAAACTTCCATTTTAGGGACTATGTGTTCCATTTCACTCCGAAACGAAAAACCAAACCTCCCAGCAAGTCACGTAACCACAAAATGAAATAGAGTGAGCAATAAATAGGGGTTCAGGGCTAATACTCTCAAAACGACCGACTGGGTCGTTACATCCTCCCCCTCTTAAAATAAATGTTCGTCCTCGAACGAGTATAAAGACATACCTGAAGTGGTGAAAAGATGAGGATCACGGCTGCAGACATCATGCTCGGTCTCCTAAGTAGCCTCCTCAACTGAATGACCCCTTCCCTGAACCTTTATTAAAGCGATGTTCTTCGACCTCAACCTTCGAACTTGCCTGTCCAAAATGGCCACTGGCTCCTTAGCATAAGATAGATCCTTGTCCAACCGGATTGAGCTGAAGTCTAACATATGAGATGGATCACAGAGATACTTCTGGAGCATGGAAACATGGAATACTAGATAAAATACGGAGAGCTTAGGTGGTAGCTCAAGTCTATAAGCCATCTCTCCAACCCTCTCAAGAATCTCAGAAGGCCCAATATATCTAGGGCTCAACTTGTCCCTCTCGAACCTCATATCACCCTTCATGGGTGAAATCCAGAGCAAGACCCGCTCCCTAGCCATTAATGCAATGTCGCGAACCTTCTAATATGCATAATTCTTCTGCTTGGATTAGGCTATACAAAGTCGATACCGAATCAATTTAAATATTTCCAAAGCGTCCTGAACCAAATCTGTACCCTGTAGCCTAGCCTCACATGGCTCAAACCAATCCACTGGAGACCGACACTGTCTACCATACTAACCCTCATACGGGGCCATCTGAATGCTTGCCTGATAGCTGTTGTTGTAGGCAAACTCCGCAAGTGGCAAGAACTGATCCCAAGAACCCCCCAAGTCCATCACACACGCACGAAGCATATCCTTAAATATCTGAATAGTGTGCTCGGACTGTCTGTTCGTCTGAGGGTGAAATGCTGTACTCAACTCCACCCGAGTACCCAACTTGAGCTTTTGAAAGATCTCTTGACACTCCTCGGTCCACCTGAATGGAGCACCCTTCTAGGTCAATCTAGTCATAGGTGCTGCAATAGACGAGAAACCCTCTACAAATCGCCGGTAATACCCTGCCAAGCTAAGAAAACTCCGGATCTCCATAGCTGAGGATGGTCTAGGCCAACTCAGCATTGCTTCAATCTTCTTCGAATCTAGCTTGATCCCCTCACTTGATACCACCTGACTAAAAAATGCCACTGAATCTAGCCAATATTCGCACTTCAAAATTTTTGCATACAACTTCTTTTCTCTCAAGGTCTGAAGCACAGTCCTCAGGTGCTGCTCATGATCCTTCCAGCTCCCGGAGTACACCAGAATGTCGTCAATAAATACAATGACGAACGAGTCAAGATAGGGCTTAAATACGTTGTTCATCAAGTGCATGAATGCAGTTGGGGCATTGGTCAGCCCAAAAGACATCACAACAAACTCACAATGACCATACCGAGTCCTGAAAGCAGTCTTTGGATATCTGGCTCCCGAATCTTCAACTGATGATAGCCTGAACGCAAGTCGATCTTACAGAACACTTTGGCACCCTGAAGTTGATCAAATAGGTAATCAATATGTGGAAATGGATACCTGTTCTTCACTATAACCTTGTTTAATTAGAGATAATTAATACACATTCATATTGAACCATCCTTCTTCTTTACAAACAGGACATGAGCACCCTAAGGCGACACACTAGGTCGAATGAAGCCCTTATCGAGCAATTGCAACTGCTCCTTTAATTCTAACTCTACTGGGGCCATATAATAGGGTGGAATAGAAATGGGCTGTGTGCCCGGTAAGAAATCAATATCAAATTAAATATCTCTATCAGGCGGCGTACTAGAAAGATCCATCAAAAATACGTCTGGATAATCCCTCACTACTGGAACTAACTCGACGGTCGTAGTGTCAGCACTAACATCCCTCACATATGCCAGATATTCATCACACCCCTTCTCAACCATCCGCTAAGCCTTTAGAAATGAGAAAACCCTATTAGGAACATGATCTAAGGTACCTCTCCACTCTAGACACGATTGACCTAGCATAGCCAACGTCACCGTCTTGGAGTGACAATAAAGGATAGAGTGATAGGGCGACAACCAGTCCATGCCCAAAATAACACTAAAATCCACCATACTGAGTTACAATAAATCGGCTCTGGTCTCAAAACCACTAAGAACAACCAAACACGACCGATACTCACGATCAACAATAATAGAATCTACCACGGGTGTAGAAACATAGACAGGAGAACTCAAAGAATCGCGGGATACACCCAAATACGGAGCAAAATAAGATGACACATAGGAATAAATGGAGCCTGGATCGAATAAGACTGATGCATCTCTATGACAGATCAGAACAATACTTATGATGATAGAGTCGAATGTACCTTCCTCAGTCCTAGCATGAAGGGCATAATATCTGGCCTAGCCTTCCCCTCTAGGGAGACCTCTATCTATCCGACATCCACCTCGAGCTGGCTATGCAGGTGGAGTGGTAGCTGGTGCTGTAACCATAGCCTGAGAACCCGGTGGAGCACGCGATTCATGAGTGGTCTGTGGAGGTGCACCCCTCCTGAGTCTGGGGCAATCCTTCACCACATGACGAGTGTCACCACACTCAAAACAAGCTCTCAAAGGTTGTGGCTACTGTGATTGGCTCGGGCCTGATCGGCTGGACTGACCGCTGAAAGCACTCCATGTAGAAGGTGCACTAGACTATGGCAGTGCATAATAAGAAGCTTGGGGCCTAGGAGTGGCCGGAGTACCGCTGGCGGCTGAAATGCTGAATGAACAGGGTGACCCACATAGCCCCTACCCTGACGGGCTGTAGTTGGGGCATGAGTACCACTATATGTGCCAGACTTTCGAAACCTCTTGGCTTCTCTCTCCTCTCTCTCCCAAGTCAACATACCCTCCAATCTCCTAGCAATCCCCACTACCTGCTGGTAAGTGATGTCCATCTCCAACTCTCGGGCCATGCTAAATCTGATACTGGGGTTGAGCCCCTCGATAAATCAACGAACCCTTTCTCGAACAGTAGCAACTAAGGCAGGTGCATGCCTAGCCAAATCACTAATTCGGACTGCCTATTCTAACCCGGTCAGAGAACCCTGGCGCAACTACTCAAACTCTGCACGCCATGCATCTCTAAGACCTTAGGGGAGATACTCCGTCAAGAACATAACTGAGAACTGAGTCCAAGTGAGTGAAGCTGCCTCGGCCGGAATACCCAACTCATAGGCTGCTTCTCTAAGCTGTAACGTAGTGAAAGAAACCCCACTAGACTTCGCAACACCCATAGTACGGAGGATATGGTGGCACTCCTCAAGAAAAACCTGGGCATCTTCTAACGTCAAGCCACTGAAAGTAGGAGGGCGGTACTTCTTGTACCTCTCCAGCTGGAGCTGCTCCCCCTCAGAAACTGTTGCCCTAACCTCGGGCTGGACTGGAGCTACCAGCTGCATCAGTATGACCTCAAGAACCTGGTCGAGCTGGACCCGTTGCTCTAGGGTATGGGCGGCGGGAGGCACTGTTCCTCCCCTGACCTGAGATGTGGGAGGAGCAAGTGGTATCATTCCTGCCTGAGCCAAGGTGTTGAACATGCTTAGAAATTGCGCGAGAGTCTCTTGGAGGGCTGGTGCAGTAATAGGTATCTCAGGTGCCTGCCCTCCAACTCGATCCACAAGTGGCTCCTCTGTAGCAGCTCGTGCGGGTGGTCTGGCTGCACTACGTGGACGTCCTCGACCTCTACCCCGGTCCAGCCTCTCGCGGCTCTAGCAAGGGGCACAGGTGTATGGTCATCTGATCTAGCTCTACGTGTCCTCACCATTTGTGAGAGAATAGAAATATAGAAATTTAGAATCTGAAGTCAAAATCTCGCATGATAAGGAATCAAAGAAGTGAAGCTTTTCCTAATAGTTCTATAGCTTCCCGAAGATAAGTACATACGTCTCCGCATCGATCCGTGAGACTCTACTAAACCTTCTTGTGACTCATAACACCTATGAACCTAGTGCTCTGATACAAACTTGTCACAACCCCAATTTCCGTTCGTAGGACCCTAACAATTATGTGGAATAACTGAATATTAAGCTGAAACTAAGCCTCAACTTCTGAAATAAATAAGAACTGCAATTCAAAATAGTTACAACTCCAGAAACCAGGTAGAAATAAGTCACAAGCTCTAAAAAGAAAATGCTAAGTATCGTTATACATCAGAGTTTAATGAAAATAAAGAACAAAACATATTAAAGATAGAGGGGGACTCCGAGGTCTGCGGAGGCTTGCAGATGTACCGTGAAGTCTTCACGTATGGGCTATCTCACTGGTACTTGGTCTGGTGAACAGTACTAGGAGTGCACAAAAAGACGTGCAGAAGTGTAGTATGAGTACACCACATCGGTACCCAGTAAGTGTCAAGCCTTACCTTAGTAGAGTAGTGACGAGGTCAGGTCAGGGCCCTACTGGAAATAATAGGAAACAAGGCAGCAGATATAATAATAAAATGAAATGACCAAGAAGTGAAAAATGAGAAATTACAGAAAGATAACAACACATCAAATAGGTAAACAACAGGGGCACTCCCGAGATACCGCCTCATAGTCCCAAAAGTAAACACACAATAAGGTGCTCCCGAGGTACCGACTCGCAGTCCCAAAAGTAAATATGCAACATGGGGGCTTCCAAGGTACCACCTCGTAGTCCCAAAAATAAATATGCAATAGATAAACAATGGGACAATGAAACAGCAAGGAATCCTACAGTTAAACACTGAATACAAAATCAAGGAAATAGGTAATCCAACTAAGCACGTTGTACAAATTTCAAGTAAGAGATAAGGCACGTAGACATGCGACATTAGGCTATACATGATGATTAAACATGCTAGATGATACGCTCAAATTACACCTTAAGAATAGTGTAAGCGGTCGGTGTCAAATATAATGACCCAACAAGGTTGGGGTCGAATCCCACAGGGAATAGGTGTGAAACGTTTATCTAATCAGTGTAATACTTGACTAAGTCGTAATTCTATCAAGTAATTGGAATAGAACAAAAGAGTGTTGAACGTACGAGTAAACGAAAACTGAAAACTAATTGCAATAGCATGAATGTGAATAATATGAATTTAAGAAACCAAGGTTATGTCCCCCTTAATGTAGTAGAATGTTCTTGATATTAATATTGACTAACTTTCTTGATATGCACTTGATGTTTAATTTACTATCCAATATTTTCCAATAGTTGGATAATGAATCCTCTTTACGATTCTCCCAAATACAAAAGAGTTATGATTAAGAACAATCAATTAATGCCAAATTAAAACCTACTTATTCCTAAGCAATTTTATTGAACAAGGTTTAAAGCGTCTTTATTGTTTACTTCTACCAAATTCTATCCCACTTTTCCAAGATAAGAAAGAATTAATTGGCGTTCGTTAATGTTTGCAACCACTAACGATTAATTGAAGAACAAGAAATAAATAAATATCAATCTTTCATCGAAATCATATTCAATATCAAAATCTCAACAACATTCTACCCATCTAGGGTTCATAACCTCAGCGTTTGAATTTAGCTACTCATGCTGAAAATTGAAGAATAAAGAATAGTAATTGTCATCATCTTAAAAAATAGATGGTAATTGATCCCAAAGGCTTCCAAGAATTCAAACTAGTAAATTGCCCGTACTTTGTACTCTAAATTCTGACAAGACTCCCTTCACAAAACCCTATTAAATCTATTTATAGAGGCCCAAAACCCGAGGTGAATTTCGGTCTGATTTGCCCCTGTTGTGATAATGCGGACCGCATTTCTGTCGCAAAACAGAAATGTGGTCCGCAGATCATCATCGCCTGTCGCAGATTCAACCAAATAGTTTGCCTTCATCGCGTTTTGATTTGCGGTTCGCATGTTGATTATGCGATCGCGAAAATGCGATCGCATTCCTCACTCTAATCTTCACCCAGAAACTCTATTTGCGTTTGCAATTTCACCTTGTTGTTTTGCGGTTCGCATTCCTGTTTTGCGGTCGCATTTGCGACCGCATTCTCGACATGAAGATTGGGAGTTCTGTCCTTGTTTGCGATCTGCTTGTGGAATATGCGGTCCGCATTTGCTGTCTGCGACCGCATACTCGTATTTGCGATGCTCTTAACTTCTTTTCTTGTCTTCAGCTGGCTTTTTGAACTCTTTTCCGTACTTCTGGGTCCTTACACTCGATATACTACAAATACACTAAAATTGCATAAGTATAATGAGAATTTGCACGTAAAACAAGTTAAATTTTAAGCAAGTAGTATCAAAATGTGCCGAAATTACCCGGCACATCAACACCCCCAACTTAAACTCTTGCTTATCCTCAAGCAACTAAAACGATACTATCCTAGTCTAGACTCTACTTATCAAACATGAAACAATACTGACTATGGACGGTGTTTGTTGTTAGTATCTCAAGTATAACTCTTTGAATACTGGACCCTCCTTGAATCATCATTATATTCAAGGACAACCAATCAGTTAGTGAACTTTGAGCCTCAACAAAGTAACTGAAGGCTACCTTCAGCTGAATACACTTATGCTTTACTCAAAACTCAACTTTCTATCAACCTAGCAGTTTATGTGCCCTCACTGGAAAGAAAGTCCCACTCTCACAATATTTAGCATAGCAATACAAAGGGACTAAAGTGCAAGTACACTCACTCTCAGAACAAAATTTCAAGTGTCACCACATGCCATACCATAGGCTTGCCCTTATTTTAATTCGTCGCCTAGTTCTAAAAACACTCGGTTGGAGATCACATAAGGACTTTGTAAGCTTGTAATGTCGGTTTAAGGAAGGGTAGGATATATATTTAGATATGAGTGGCTACATCCTCCTTGAACACTAATTACATTCTTCTTTCTTTTAACCTTTGGCTTCTTTTCAACCCCATAACCTCAATGGGGTTTAGTTCCCACAGTGGACCTGCCTTAAATACCTCTCTAATCTATTCCAAAGCTCCTTTGAGGTATAGACTCTCGCCCTCACTTCACAGCCTTGTCCATTTTCATTTTGACACACACCCCCAACTTAGGCTTTTAGCCATGTTCTCACTGTTCAAGGAGGAACGGGTTCAAAAGAGATCATTATTTTACGAACGGGAATGGTTTTTAATGCGGAGGCCAAAGAAAAGGCTAAAAGGCCCAAATAGGGTACTAGTGATATTATTGATGCACAGATAGGCTGAAAAGGCTTTAAAATGTTTCATAAATAAGCAAAAAATGCTAGGATCCTCTCTCCAACTCAGTGTACTTATAATAAGCGCCGAAAAACCAATCGGGCAAGTTCTAGATGGAGAAGTGAACACAAGAACTATCTAAACAAAGAACTCACACACATTGGCACACAAACTGTTCGGTTAACATAGTTTACAGCTTTAAAATTCAGTTCACATTTGGTCACTCGAGGCTTTCCTCGTGTGTACATACACGATTCTAGGTAGACCTAGAGTTACCGAGTGAGCCTCAAATTCACATAATTGATTTGTTAACAAGGGTATAATCTACACACAGATTTACATACTTGATACTAAACAAATTCACCATCCCGGTCAACATATCTCATATTCATAAACTCGGTTCTACTATTACAACCTTGAAAAAGAACCCGGCGGAAGAAAAAATAAGGGGATTTTATTGAGGAACTTCATTTCACTAACTATTTAATTACAACAACATATATACATAAATCATTAATCATTACTACATAATGTACAGTTATCAATGTCGCTAAACATGCCCGAAAATGAATCAAATACACAGATACACAGATAAGGCTACCACCCCCAACTTAAAACATGCATTGTCCCCAATGCATAAAAAAAATAATATATAGTGCAAGGGGCTCCCTGGGGGCGCATTTGCGCAAAGAGATGCAGTAGCCTAGGTCTCCTTCGGAGCTGCAGGAGGGCTGTGGGACTGATCTGGAGCAGGTGGTGGGGCCGCTAAGCTGCTAGCTTCTCCCACTGGTGGCTGTGTGGCTGATGAATCTGCCCGGGCAGCCACTTCCGCTAGCGATTGCTGAATGGCCCTCTCAATGTCTGCTTGCTCTTGTTCTTCCTCCACAGTTGGCACAGCAATTGCTTTGCCCTTTTCCTTAGAGTCATCACCCTCATCGAACCCTGAACTGGCCTCCTCTGATTCTTTCCCTTCGAATTCTGATGACTGCCCCGATGTCTCGTCATCAGTAAGATCTACCTGTACTGTAGGAGCGGGAGGATGAGACACTTTAGCAGACGAAGGTGCGATGTCTGCCATTAGTGCCGCGAAGTCCAGGCCCAAGTCCGGTCCAGCAATGTTAGCACCCTGGTCACCCTCGTTGGGGAGGAGAGATGATACGTCGAACTCTAGATTTTACATCTTCTAGAGTTCGGTCTTCATGGATTTTACTTCCTCCCGCAGCTGGGGTAAACCCCTCACCTCACCTCTTTCAATCTGTTCAACCCTAGACTTAAGCTTGTGCAACCGATCTCCGAACACTGATTGTTGTTGTTGGAGAGCGGTCACTGACGTTTGAATCGGAGTCAAGGCCTGTTTAATCAGGTGGGGCAGTGTTTTCAAGAGTTGGTCTACCTTGGAATTTGCGTGATGTGCAATTAGACCGAGTCTTGAAAGGGTTGGCATTGGTGAGGAAGATGGACCAGTGGTAGATGGGGGTGCAGTCTCTTCAGCAGCAGTGGAGGTTTCAGGATCTTGGGGAGAAAGGAGATTTTGGGAGTCAATGTCCTCAATTGGGGTCGCTGGTGGGGCAGTCGAATCACTTATGTGAGTGATATCTATATCCCTCGTAGACTTACCGAGTTTGTCTTGTTGTGGTAAGAAAGGAACATTCACCTCTTGGCAGAGGGTTGTGATCAAACTCGGGAAGGAAAGTGATGTGGCCCGCTGCGTAGCCCGGATGCCAATTTCCTAGAAAATAAGACTCCGCACATCAATTTTAATACCAATCATAATACACGCAATGAGAAGTGCCTTCTCAATGCTGATATCCGTTTCATTCCTGGAAGGTATTAAATGGGAGGTGACAAAGTTTAGCCAATATTTTCCCTCCCTTGTGAGGTCTTCTTTGTAGATTTTCTTTCCAGGGTTAATCCAGGCAGGAGTCCCCTTGGCAATTACGGATGCTATCCATCCACGTTCGTGTTCTCTGTTGGAGTACTTTGCATCGTACTCAGCTGTGCCTGATTCCCACTCGGGGAAGTAGAGTTCATTGATATGATCACTGTCACAAAACATAGCCTTACCCTGAACATGGACGATGCCGGTGAATATTCTATTGCGTCTATAGTACCCTGTTCGTGAAGCTCCGTAAGACGCATAGAATTCCCGGATCATTGATTCATTATATTCTTTGGGGTCCGTAGTGAAGTACTCCCATTTTCTCGTTTTGATGTTTTCGAGAATATGAGGGTACTGTTCCTGTAATCCGTTCAAGCTTAACTTTTTCTCCCCCAAGATTTTCCTTTTTGTTAGCCCTTCCCTGAACAATGATCTGGAACCTTCAATCCCGAACTGAAGTTGAAGGTCATCACCTCGTTTCCTTCGGGCCTCAGCCATTAAATCGATTTCCGGTAAGCATTCCTCCTCATCAGACTGGGAGGTGCTTTGCCTATTTGATTCCACTCTTACCCGTTTGGGTTGAGCTGAGGTAGAAGCGGATGCTGTCCTTCTCTTTCGGGAGTGCTCTTGGGCTTCCATATCTGCACGAGTGCGAGATGTAAGTGACATTATCATCATTTGAGAAAAGTAAAACAGGAAAACTGCCGAAAGAGTCACAGAAATGCGGCGTGTTTTGCGGTCGCATAACCACTATGCGAACCGCAAACACGTCGCAGTCCTATGTGTGACAGGTAGATGGCATTCTGCGGTGGATTCTGCGAATTGCAAACCCATCAAAGATTGTCTTCGAGCATAAGCCTGTTGGATACACACAAATGCGATCGCATACTCGTCGCAAAGCGAGATATGCGATCGCATATTCACCACAGAGTTCACCGGTGCTAACCAAATGTTCTGGCCGTGTTTGTGGTGGCTTTGCAGTCCGCATATCTATTATGCAATCACAAAGTCACCACATATGTTGTCTTCCTCAGATACCTAGGGTCTAGGGATGCAGTCAAAGTGCGGTCCACATTTTGATTTTGTGGACCGCAAATACCTTAAAATATACAAGTATGTTCATCCCTCAAGAATGAAAACCCTATATTCTTGTCTTCCATCCCAAAAAATTCAAAAACTCCATTAAAACGTCAACCCTAATTTTGCAAAATTACAAATTAACATGGAGCAAAGGTCGAACGTACCTTATGAAGAAGATTTGAGGACTTAGAACCACTGTTAATCAACTCTTTGATGTTTGGTAAGCTTGCACTCTAATTTTCCGATGATGCCCGTCGATGGTCTTTCTCTGTTGCCGTTTCCTATTCTCTTTTTGCTTGTTTTTTTTATATATATACTTAGGCTGAAGGATTTAGAAGAGGAGGGAATGCGAACACATACCTGGCAAGTACACGATGGTTTAGTCGTCGCATAATGTAAATGCGAATCGCATAGTAGGAGATCTCACCACATTTATATCAGACATTTGAGCTGAATTCTCTTTCCCTGTTTGCGGTGAGAATGCGGATCGCATAACTCAAATGCGAACTGCGAAATGCTGTGCTTCATCGCATTTATGCCAGCTATACTTACTCAACTTTCTGCTTCAGTTTTCGGCACAAATGCGGTTCGCATATTGAAAATGCGATCGCATTTGTGCAGCATTTGTCACCTTGTTGTTTTTCTGCAGGTTCAAGAATTCCTCTTCAATTCCTGTGTCCTTTCATCACATTCCTGCACTCTAAAGCCCTTCAAATAGCCCTAAGTATAAATATGATATTAAAACTTAAATAAATATACAACAACAAACAAAAGTAAATGATACCACACATGGGTTGCCTCCCATGAAGCGCTTGATTTAACGTCGCGACACGACGAAGCTAAGACGCCTCTGCAATCATTCCATGGTTGGGATTGGATCATCCTTTAGAGCCAGTTGCTCTATCAAATGTTTCTCACCATCCGCTCCCAAGTAGTGCTTGATTCATTACCCGTTTACCTTGAAAGTTCGGAGCCCATCCTTCGATGCTAATTCAACAGCTCCAAAAGGAGAGACATCAACAACTTTAAATGGTCCAGACCATTTAGACTTCAGTTTCCCCAGAAATAGTTTTAATCTTGAATTGAACAGCAATACCAGATCCCACTGCCTTAAACTCTCTTTTCAAGATCTTTTTGTCATGGACGAATTTCATTCTTTCTTTATATATTGCTGCACTCTCATAAGCGTGAAGATGGAATTCCTCCATTTCATTTAACTGTGCTAGCCTTAGAGCTCCAGCCTCCGCCCACTCCATGTTTAATCTTCTTAAGGCCCACATAGCCTTATGCTCGAGTTCTACGGGTAAATGGCACGCTTTTTCGAAGACTAGCCGATAAGAGGATATACCGATAGGGCTCTTGTAAGCTGTACGGTATGCCCATAGAGCATCATCTAGCTTCCTTGACCAGTCGGTCCTGTTCAAGTTCACCATCTTTGCTAGAATGCTCTTTATCTCCCTGTTGGATACCTCAACTTGACCGCTCGATTGTGGATGATAAGGTGTGGCAACCTTATGCTTGACCCCGTACTTGTCAAGGAGACCTTTAAAGACTCTGTTACAAAAGTGCGAACCCCCATCACTGAGAATGGCTCTCGGGGTGCCAAATCGGGTGAAAATATTTTTCTTTAGAAATGCGATCAGACTCCGAGCTTCGTTGTTTGGTAAAGCAACAGCTTCTACCCATTTGGACACATAGTCCACAACCACTAGGATGTATTTCATCCCACATGAGCTTATGAAAGGGCCCATGAAGTCAATACCCCAAACATCGAATAGTTCGATTTCCATCACAAAGTTCATAGGCATCTCATGCCTCCTAGAAATTGGGCCCTGTCGTTGGGATTGGTCACACGACAACTGATTAGCATCCTGATAAATGGTTGGACATTAATAACCACATTCCAAGATCTTTGCTGCCGTTCTATTCCCCCCATGATGACCCCAACCGATGAGTCATGATAAGCTTTCAGAATTTGTAGCATCTCTTCCTCAGGAACGCATCTTCTGATTATGTTATCCGCACAGACACGGAACAAGAAAGGTTCTTCCCAATAATAGTTGTGACAATCCCTCAAGAACTTCTTTCGTTGGTATGATTCCAACTCTTCCGGAATAAGATCGCTGACGATGTAGTTAGCGATGTCTGCATACCACGGTGCAAAGGAGTTGGATAACGCCAGTATTTGTTCATCTGGAAATGCGTCATTAATTTCTAGCTCTCCTTTGTGTCTCCCCGATTCTTCAAGTCTAGATAAGTGATCTGCCACTTGGTTTTGTGTTCCCTTGCGAGCCATAACTTCGAAATCGAACTCTCGCAGCAGTAAAACCCATCGGATTAGTCGTGGCTTTGCATCTTTCTTCGCCATCAGATAGCGGAGAGCTGCATGATCCGTGCACACAATCACTTAGAGCCCAATAGATACGCACGGAACTTCTCTAACACATACACAATGGCAAAAGTTCTTGCTCGGTTACAATTTAATTCATCTGCGCCCCATTAAGTTTTTTGCTAGCATAGTATATTGGGTGAAGAACTTTATTGTGTCTTTGTCCCAGCATAACTCCAATAGCTACACCACTGGCGTCACACATAAGTTCAAAAGGCAGCGACCAATCAAGTGTGACAATAATGGGTGCCGTGGTGAGCTTTATCTTCAGTTCCTCAAAAGCTGTGAGGCATTTCTCATCAAAGACGAATTTGGAATCCTTCTCAAGGAGTTTACACATTGGATTTGCAATCTTTGAGAAGTCGTCCTTAATGAAACGCCTGTAGAATCTGGCATGCCCCAAAAAACTACGGTCACATTTTACGGATGTGGGTGGAGGAAGGTTAGAGATGATTTCTATTTTAGCTTTATCCACCTCTATGTCACGCTTTGAGATTTTATGTCAGAAGAATACCTTCATCCACCATGAAGTGGCATTTGTCCCAATTTAGTACAAGGTTTGTCTCTTCACACCGCTTTAGCACTTGTTTCAGATTCTTCAGGCAATGCTCAAAAGTTTCACCAACTACCGAAAAATCATCCATTAAAACCTCAAGGAAATCCTCTACCATATCGGAGAAGATAGACATCATTCATCTCTGGAAGGTAGCTGGAGCATTGCATAAGCCGAATGGCATTCGACTGAAAGCAAATGTTCTATATGGGCATGTGAATGTTGTCTTCTCCTGGTCCTCCAAAGGTATATTGATCTGATTATAACCGGAGTATCCGTCAAGGAAACAATAAAAGGACTTTCCTGCTAGCCGATCAAGCATTTGATCAATAAAAGGCATAGGGAAGTGTTCCTTGCATGTCGCACTATTTAGTTTTCTGTAGTCCATGCATACCCTCCATCCGGTTACTGTTCTTGTTGGGATAAGCTCGTTCTTTTTATTCTTGACCACAGTCATGCCTCCCTTCTTTGGCACGCATTGCACCGGGCTCACCCATGAACTATCAGCAATTGGGTAGACTACCCCAGCGTCCAGCCATTTGATTATCTCTTTCTTCACCACTTCCTGCATTGACGGATTCAGCCGTCGCTGGTGCTCCACACTCGATTTTGTCCCACTTTCTAATTGAATCTTGTGCTCACAAATTCCAGCAGGGATTCCCCGAATGTCCGCAATTGTCCAACCAATGGCTTGTCTATGTTCCTTCAAAACTTGCAGCAACTGTTCCACCTGCACATCATTCAACAACGAAGAAACAATTACCGGTAAAGTATTATTCAAGCCAAGAAATTTATACCTCAAATGCGATGGAAGTGGTTTGAGCTCTTATTGAGGTGGTTTGATAATGGACGGCTTTGCAGGAGGTGTAACTCTATTCTCCAAATCGAGGGAAAGTTTTGGTGGAGTATACGAGTAGGAGCCAAGTCCTTCTAATGCATTCACCGATTCCATAAAGCCATCCATGTCATCACCATTGAAATTTACTAAGATAGCTGCCAATGCTTCACCTAAGCATTGCTCTTCCATCTTTATCTCCACATAATCATCTACTTCATCAACAATACTAATCACTGAAATGCTCTCGTACTCATTTGGTAACTTCATGCCCTTACTCGCTTGGAAGGTAACTTCTTTGTTGTTCACTCGGAATTTAATTTCGTTACGCTCCGAATCCATAAGGGCTCTTCCAGTAGCTAAGAATGGTCTCCCCAATATAATAGGGATTTCCTTGTCCACAGCACAGTCAAGAATCACAAAATCAGCTGGAATATGAAACTTTCCAACTTTCACAATCACATCATCTACAATACCAACTGGTCTTTTGATTGAACAGTGAGCCATCTGCAACCTCATGCTCGTCGGCCTTGGCATTCCTAATCTAGCTTGTTTGTAGATGGCAAGCGGCATTAGATTGATGCTGGCCCCATTTTCACACAGTGCCTTTGCAAAGTCGCGCACTCCAATAGTGCACGGAATAGTAAATGCTCCCGGATCCTCTTTCTTCTGGATTGGATTTGTAGCAATAATAGAGCTAACCCGGTGAGTCATATTCATCACCTCATTCTTGGTGGTTCTCTTCTTCGTGATCAAATCTTTTAGATACTTAGCAAAACCAGGAATTTCTTGAAAAGCCTCCAAGAACGGTATTTTCACAGATAATTACTTGAGAATATCATAGAACTTCTCAAACTTGCTGTCGTCAACTCTTCTCGCAAGTCTCTGAGGGAAAGGAGGAGGGGGTCTAGGAATCGGCGGAAGAATGTTTGATGTTTCTGCTGCCTTTTCCTTCATCCCTTCTCGGGTCTCATCTCGGTTTTTCACAACCTCTGGAGTTTTAATTACTTCAGCAACATTAGGTTCTTCAATTTCAACTCCTTTTTCAAGTTCTTCCACGTTAACTGCTTGCTCATTCTTTTCTTGCAATATCTTACCACTCCGGGTAGTGATAGCCATGATATGGGAAGTTGGGCCACTTCCACTTCCCTTTGGATTTGTAATCCTATCACTAGGGAGTGTTCCCTTCTGCTGTGGATATTGCTCACGAGAAAGATCTCTCATTTGCAATTCTATCTTTTGAATCGTCGCAGTGTGAGAGCCAATCAACTCAGTCATGTTCTTCATGGAATGATCAGACTTTTCTTGGTTTTGTAGTATCCTTTCAAGCATGCTCTCCAATTTAGACTCACTAGAGGATCCCTGATTGGAATACTGATCCTTTGGAGGAACATAAGGGTTGGAACTTCGATTGGAAAAAATTGTATTGCTGTTCCAGTTTCCTTGATTAGAGCCACTTTGGTCGTTTTGCCATTGATGGTGACCTTGCCCTTGTGGGTTTGGTCTCCATTGATTTTACGAGCCTTGACCTTGGTAATGTTTCCTTTGGTACCATCCTTGTGAATTATTGACATAATTTGCCTCTTCATAATCATAATTTTGCACCGGCTGCACATTCTCAGCCGCATTAACCTTCTTCTTCTGATTTTCTGTGAAAAGCTTTGTCAACACATTGACATTTGTGGCAAGTTCCGCAATCACTTGGTCTCGTTCTTGATTTTCCTTGATCAAGTTATTCATAAAAGGAGAGCCAATTGCAATTCCGCCTGTGGAATCTTCAGAGTGCCAAGCCTGGTTGTGTTTTGCCATTTTATCTAAGATTTGAGTCACCCTAGCGAAGGTCTTGTCCATAAAAGAACCAGCAACTGCATTCTTTGCTATTGATTGGTTCATAGGATCCAAACCCATGTAGAATTTTTCCAGCAAGATAGAATCCGGAAAGCCATGATTTGGAGACCTCACCAAGTACAACTTGAAGCGATCCCACGCTTCATGTAATTGTTCACCAGGTAGTTGCTTAAAGAAGAAAATCTTGTCCCTGAGCTCAGACTTCTTGCTTTGTGGAAACCATTTTGACAAGAACGCTCGGACAAGTTCAGGCCATGAACGTATAGAATTCGGAGGAAGATTCTGAAGCCATTTCCTTGCATCCCCAGCTAACGAATACTTAAAGCATCTCAGCCTCAAGGCATCATCGGAGACATGGTTCTGCTTGTGCATCGCACAAACACCCAAGAAATTTCTGAGGTGCTGTGTTGGATCGTCATCAGTGGAGTTTCTGAAAAATCCTTCCGCTTTCAGCATCAGAATTAATCCATGTTCTACCTTGAAAGTAGCGGCACCGATAGCAGGAGGTATACTGGCGTTTGTATCTTCAATATATTCCTCAATGTCTGCAAAAGGATTTCCTTCCTCCTGTATCTCCACATCATCTTCATGGTCTGACATATCTTCCTGTCTACAGCAACCAAAACAAACAACGTGTAATCAAGTGGAATTAGACGTATAGTAAAGTACACACTAATTAGTAATTTCAGAACCGTATTCCCCAGCAACGGCGCCAAAATTTAATACGCTCAAATTACACCTTAAGAATAGTGTAAGCGGTCGGTGTCAAATATAATAACCCAACAAGGTTGGGGTCGAATCCCACAGGGAATAGGTGTGAAACGTTTATCTAATCAGTGTAATACTTGACTAAGTCGTAATTCTATCAAGTAATTGGAATAGAACAAAAGAGTGTTGAACGTACGAGTAAACGAAAACTGAAAACTAATTGCAATAGTGTGAATGTGAATAATATGAATTTAAGAAACCAAGGTTGTGTCCCCCTTAATGTAGTAGAATGTTCTTGATATTAATATTGACTAACTTTCTTGATATGCACTTGATGTTTAATTTACTATCCAATATTTTCCAATAGTTGGATAATGAATCCTCTTTACGATTCTCCCAAATACAAAAGAGTTATGATTAAGAACAATCAATTAATGCCAAATTAAAATCTACTTATTCCTAAGCGATTTTATTAAACAAGGTTTAAAGCCTCGAGTCTTTGTTGTTTACTTCTGCCAAATTCTATCCCACTTTTCCAAGATAAGATAGAATTAATTGGCGTTCGTTAATATTTGCAACCACTAACGATTAATTGAAGAACAAGAAATAAATAAATATCAATCTTTCATCGAAATAATATTCAATATCAAAATCTCAACAACATTCTACCCATCTAGGGTTCACAACCTCAGCGTTTGAATTTAGCTACTCATGCTGAAAATTGAAGAATAAAGAATAGTAATTGTCATCATCTTACAAGTAGATGGTAATTGATCCCAAAGGCTTCCAAGAATTCAAACTAGTAAATTGCCCATACTTTGTACTCTAAATTCTTACAAGACTCCCTTCACATAACCCTATTAAACCTATTTATAGAGGCCCAAAACCCGAGGCGATTTTCGGTCTGATTTGCCCCTGTTGTGATAATGTGGACCGCATTTCTGTCGCAAAACAGAAATATGGTCCGCAGATCATCATCGCCTGTCGCAGATTCAACCAAATAGTTTTGCTTTCATCGCATTTTGATTTGCGGTTCGCATGTTGATTATGCGATCGCGAAATGCGATCGCATTCCTCACTCTAATCTTCGCCCAGAAACTCTGTTTGTGTTTGCGATTTCACCTTGTTGTTTTGCGGTCGCATTTGCGACCGCATTCTCGACATGAAGATTGGCCTAGAGTTCTGTCCTTGTTTGCGATCTGCTTGTGGAATATGCGGTCCGCATTTGCTGTCTGCGACCGTATACTCGTATTTGCAATGCTCTTAACTTCTTTTCTTGTCTTCAGCTGGCTTTTTGAACTCTTTTCCGTACTTCTGGGTCCTTACACTCGATATACTGCAAATACACTAAAATTACATAAGTATAATGAGAATTTGCACGTAAAACAAGTTAAAATTTAAGCAAGTAGTATCAAAATGTGCCGAAATTACCCGGCACATCACTAGAGTAACTCAGTTAAGGAATTAAAAAGGAAACTACTTGGCAAGAACTGGATTTTTAACATTTAACCCGAGTACGCACTTGTCACCTCATGTACACGGCCTTCACATATTGCAAATACCATAACAGTACCAAAACCCAAGAGGAGTTTCCCCCACACATGGTTAGACAAGTCACTTACCTCAAATATCGCTCAATCAATCAATATGAATGCCTTTCCCTCGACTTTCCAACTCCGATCGGCTCGAATTTTGTCAAAACATTTACATACTATAAATATAACTATAAGAAACTAATTTAAATAGTAAATCTAAGACTTTAGCAAAGAATTGAAAAATCACCTCAAAAGGTTGACCCAGGTCCACGTCTCGGAACCTAACGAAAATCACAAAATCCCGACACCCATTCGATAACGAATCCAACCATTAGAAAATTACTCATATCTAACCTCATTTGGCCTTTCAAAACCAAATAATTCGGTCTAAGAACTTTCACCATTTTCCCCCTAAATTTCTTAACTCGAATCCTTAATTAAATAAGGAAATTAATGATATATTAGTAGAGTTTAATCAAAAATGAGTCAAGAATCCTTACCGAAATATTTCCTATGAAATTCCTACAAACTTTCGCCTCAATCCGAGCTCTCTAGGTCCAAAAATGGAGAACGAAATAAAACCTTTGAACTTAGGCCTTTTCTTCCTAGTTAAACCGCTTCTGCAAAGCCATAGCCGCATCTACGGCTCCGCACTTACGGAATTTCCATCACAGGTGCGGTCCACTCTAAGTTCCCGCACTCTCTGCTTCTGCGGACTGAACGTGCATCTGCACTTCCGCTCCTGCGGGCATAGGAGCGCTTCTGTGCATGCGCTCTTGCGGATCTTGTCCGCTTCTGCGATCACCATGCCTTCCTGGCCTTTCCGCTTTTGCGATCGAACCTCCGCATCTGTGGACGCACAGATGCGGCCCTCACCTCGCACCTGCGATCCCAGCTGGGCCAAGCCAGCATCGCACCTGTGACCAAATGGTCACTTTTGCGAGTCTGCACCTGCAGCCAACCCCACCGCAAGGGCGATGACACCAGAAGCTGGGAGCTTCAGCATTTTCACAAGTCCAATATTATTCCGGATTCAATCTGAATGACACTCGAAGCCCCCGAGACACCGTCTGAATATACCAACAAGTCTTAAAATATCATACGGACTTAATTGAGCCTTTAAATCACATCAAACAATGCTAAAACTTTAGGATTGCACATCGATTCAAGGCTAATGAACTTTAGGACTTCTAACTTCTACATTCTACGCTGCAACCTACCAAATCACGTCCGATTGACCTCAAATTTTGTACACAAGTAACAATTGACATTACGGACCAATTCCAACTTCCAAAATTGGAATCCGACCCTGATATCAAAAAGTTCACTCCCGGTCAAACTTTCCAAGAATCATCCAATTTTCTAACTTTCGTCAATTAACGCTGAAATGACCTACGGACTTCCAAATCAAAATCCGGACACGCTCCTAAGACCCAAATCACCATACGAAGCTATTGGAACCGTCAAAACTCAGTTCAAGAGTCATCTTCACACAATTCAAACGGTCAACTCCTACAAATTAAACTTCTATTTTAGGGACTATGTGTTCCATTTCACTCTGAAACCAAAAACCAAACCTCCCGGTACTTCGCGTAACCACAGAATAAAATAGAGGGAGTAATAAATAGGGGTTCGGGGCTAATAATCTCAAAATGACCGGCTGGGTCATTACACAAGGTCATTTTTCCAAAAGTTAAAATTTGGTCAACATTTCTAACTTAAGCTTCTAAGTCGAGAACAAAGGGTCTAAGTCAACCTGAAATCTTCCCGAAATGAAATCAATCAACCCCACAAGTCATAAAACCTAAATTACACACGTGTGAAGCATCAAAAAGGGGAAACAGGGCGCAATTACATAAAATGATCGGTCGGGTCGTTACATTCTCCCCCTCCTAAGATAAACGTTCATCTTCGAATGTGCCAAAAGACATACCTGAAGTGTGAAAAGGTGAGGATAACGACTCCGCGTGATGTGCTCGGTCTCCCTGGTCGCCTACTTTACTGGATGACCCCTCCATTAGACCATTACCGAAGCACTATTCTTTGATCTCAACTTCCGGATCTGTCCGTCCAAGATAGCCACCGACTCCTCAACATAAGTCATGTCCTTGTCCAATTGGACTAAGTTGAAATCTAACACATGGGACGGATCACCATAATACTTTTAGAGCATAGAAATATGGAACACCGGATGAACTGCAATAAGTTAGGTGGCAATGCAAGCTTGTAGGCCACCACGCCAACTCTCTCAAGGATCTCGAAAAGACCGATATACCTACGGCTCAACTTGCCCTTCTTCCTGAACCTCATCACACCCTTTATAGATGAACCCGAAGAAAAACCGCTCTCCGACCATAAATGTTACATCACGAACCTTCCGATCAACATAACTCTTCTATCTAGACTGAGTCATACAAAGCCAATACTGAATCAACTTAACTTTCTCCAAGGAATCTCAAACCAAATCTATGCCTAACAACCTAGCCTCTCCCGGTTCAAACCAACCAATTGGAGAACGACACCGTATCCCACATAGGGCCTCATAAGGAGTCATCTGAATACTCAATTGGTTGTTGTTGTTGTAGGTGAACTCTGCAAGTGGCTAGAACTGATCCCAGAAATCCCTGAAATCTATAACATAAGCACGAAGCATATCCTCTAATATCTAAATGGTGCGCTCGGACTGCCCGTCTGTCCGGAGGTGAAATGACGTACTTAATTCAACCCGTGTGCCTAACTCATGCTGCACAGCTCTCCAAAAGTACGATGTAAACTTCGTGCCCTGGTCAGAGATAATGGATATCGGCACGTCATGAAGTCGGACAATCTCTCGGATATTTGAGCCAGCTGCTCTGCAGAATAGGTAGGCACCACCGGAATGAAATGAGCCGACTTGGTAAACCTATCTACAATCACCCATGCACCATCAAATTTCATCAAAGTCTGTGTGAGCCCAACAATGAAGTCCATGGTAACACACTCCCATTTCCATTCGGGAATCTCAAGTCTCTGAAGCAAACTACCTGGCCTCTGATGCTCATACTTCACCTTCTGACAATTTAGGTATCGTGCCACATATTCCACTATATCAATTTTTCATTCTCCTCCACCAATAGTGCTGCCTCAAATCTTGATACATCTTAGCGGCACCCGGATGAATGGAGTACCACGAACTGTGGGCCTCCTCAAGGATCAACTCACGTAACCCATCTACATTGGGCACACATAATCGGTCCTGCATCCGCAACACTCTATTATCTCCAATAGAAACTTCCTTGGCACAGCCGTGTTATACCGTGTCCTTAAGGACAAGAAAATGGGGTCGTCATACTGACGCTCTCTGATGCAATCATATAAAGAAGACTGAGAAACCACACAAGCAAGAATCCGACTAGGTTCTGAAACATCCATTCTCACAAACTGATTAGCCAAGGCCTTAACATCCAGGGCTAGTGGCCTCTCTACTGCTGGAAGATATGCTAAACTGCCCAAACTCTCTGCCTTTCTACACAAGCCATCGTCCATCATGTTGGCCTTCTCGGGATGATATAGAAGAGTGATAGCATAGTCTTTAAGCAACTCTAACCATATTCGCTGCCGCAAGTTAAGATCTTTCTATTTGAACAGATGTTGGAGACTTCGGTGGCTGGTATAGGCCTCACATAGGACACCGTACAAATAGTGCTGCCAAATTTTCAATGCGTGAACAATAGCTGTCAATTCCAAGACGTGGACCGGATAATTCTTCTCATGGACCTTCAAGTGTCGAGACGCATAGGCAATCACCTTACTGTCTTGCATCAGCACCGCGCCCAGGAAAACACGTGATGCATCACAATACACAGTGTAAGACCCCAAACCCGTAGGAAACACCAACACGAGGGATGTAGTCAAAACAGTCTTGAGCTTTTGAAAGCTCGCTTCACAC
This sequence comes from Nicotiana obtusifolia, assembly GCA_002018475.1. Lineage (NCBI taxonomy): Eukaryota > Viridiplantae > Streptophyta > Magnoliopsida > Solanales > Solanaceae > Nicotiana > Nicotiana obtusifolia. Next base: position 119,409 of record MCJB01017641.1, on the reverse strand, counting down.
TCCTTGGACCATCTAAAAGGAGCACCCTTCTGGGTCAATCGGGTCATAGGTGCAATAATGGATGAGAAACCCTCTACGAAACGGTGATAATACCCAGCCAAACAATGGAAACTCCGAATCTCAGTAGCTGAAGACAGTATGGGCCAACTCTGAACTACTTCAATCTTCTTCAGATCTACCTTGATCCCCTCACTCGACACCACATGACCCAAAAATGCCACCGAATCAAGATTGAATTCATACTTTGAGAATTTGGCATATAACTTCTTCTTTCTCAAGGTCAGGAACGGTCCTCAAATGCTGCTCATGATCTTCCCGACTGCGGGAGTACACCAAGATGTCGTCAATAAACACAATGACAAATGAATCAAGATATGGCTAGGACACATTGTTCATCAGGTGCATAAATGCTGCTGGGGCGTTGGTCAGCCTAAATGACATCACAAGGAACTCGTAGTGACCATATCGAGAAAGCAGTCTTCGGGATATCCGGATCCCAAATCTTCCGTTGTTGATACACTGACCTCAAATCAATTAATGAGAACATTCTAGCACCCTATAGGTGGTCGAATAAGTCATCAATACGTGGTAATAGGTACTTATTCTTCACTGTAACATTGTTCAACTGCAGATAATCAATAAACATGCGCATAGAACCATCCTTTCTCTTACAAACAGAATTGGAGCACCCCATGACGAAACACTAGGCCAGATGAAACCCTTATCAGGAAACTCTTGCAACTGCTCCATCAACTCCTTCGACTCTGCCGGTGCCATATGTTATGGTGGGATAGAAATGGGATGAGTGCACGACTATAAGTCAATAGCAAAATTGATGTCTCTATTGGGTGGCATGTCCAAAAGATCTGCTGGGAATATCTAGGAAGTCTCTCACTACCGGAACTGACTCAATGGTAGGAGTATCAACACTGACATTTCTCACGAAGGCTAGATATTTATCACAACCCCTCTCGACCATTCGTTGAGTCTTTAGAAAGGACACGACTCTGTTAGGAATATAATTCAATGTACCCCTCCATTTTAATCACGGCAAACCTAGCATAGCCACTGTCATAGTCTTGGCGTAAACATCGAGAGTAGCGTGATGTGGATACAACCAATCCATGCCAAAATCACATCAAAGTCTACTATATTGAGTAGCAATAGATCAACTTTGGTCTCAAAACCACCAATAACAACTAAACATGACCAATACACACGGTCCACACCAATAGAATCTCCCACAGGTGTGGACACATAAATAGGAGAACTCAAGGAATCACGAGATATATCCAAATACGAAGCAAAGTAAGATGACACATATGAATATGTGAATCCGGATCAAATAAGACTGATGCATCTCTATGACAAGCCGAAACCATACCTGTGATGACTGCGTCTAATGCGACTACTTTCATCCTACCCAAAAAAGCATAGAATTTGACCTGGCTTCCCCCTCTAGGGCGACCTCTACCCGCCTGACCCCCATCCCTAGCTAGCTGTGCGGGTGGAGCAAAAATTGGAGCAGCAACGATGGCCTGTGAAGTATGTGGACCTGGTAGAATCTGTGGAGCCTGAGTATGGGCCGCAGGAGTTTGAGCTCTCCCCAGCTTGGGATGTGGCTGGTACAAGTGGAATCAACCCCATATGAGCTAGAGTATTGAACATGCTCAAGAACTATGCTAGGGTCTTCTGAAGTGCAGGGGTGACAACAGGCGCCTCGGGTGCCTATCTCCTAACTAGAGCTACGTGTATCTCCTTAATCACAGCTTGGGCAGGTGCTCTAGCTGCACCACGTGCCCCTCTGCAGCCTCTGCCCCGGCCCGTGGCCACTCGCAGCTTTAGAAGGGGCGCGAGTGTCTGATCGTCAGATCCAGTAGTGCGTGTCCTCACCATCTATGAGAGAATAGAAAGACAAATATTCAGATTTCGATGTCAATAAATTCGCATGATAAGGAATCAAAGAAGTGGAGTTTTCCTAACATTTTTGTAGTCTCTCAAAGATAAGTACAGATGTCTCTGTACCGATTGGCAAGACTCTACTAAACCTGCTTATGACTCGTAACACCTATGAACCTAGAGCTCTGATACCAACTTGTCACGACCCTAATTTTTCACTTTAGAATGTCGTGATGACACCTATTCTCTAAGACTAGGTAAGCCTACAATTTAATAATAACGTAACAAAAATAACCAAATAGAGATACTAAAGTAAAACAGATATACTCATATTATCTTTCCAAAATAGAACCTCAACAACAAAATTCCCAAAATCGGTGAAGTCATAAGCTCTATAGAATTTTCTAAAAACATCTACTACAACACAGTTTGATAAAGAAACAACAATAATGAGAAAATAATGGAAGGCGACTCCGAGGCATGCGGATGCCGAGCAGGTATACCTTGAAGTCTCTAGAAGGCAGCTGACAAGTCAATCACTAACGTCCAGCACGGGCAGACGTACCTGGATATGCACAAAAAGACGTGCAGCAGTGTAATATGAGTACACTACAATGGTACCCAGTAAGTATCAAGCCTAACCTCGATAAAGTAGTGACGAGGACAGGTCAAGACACCTACTAGGACATGATAACAGAACAAAAATATAATTACAAGAAGAATGGAAACTGGAGAAATTAATGATAACAAAGAAATTTGACAACGTAAACTAATGGCTGAATTGTAAGCATAAGGGAGAAATAAAAGCAGTAAGAACTGTTCAACCAATAACTCTTTTCAATATGAAGTGCAAAACAAGAATCAGTACCGAGGTACCGCCTCGTATTTCTCATTTCACAATCACAATCACAATCTTTCTTTATACCGCCGCGTGAGTCTTACATTTAGATAATTTTGAAAATGTTTTTTTTGAAATAGCTATACGCACGTTAGCCCACCTTATGTCGCCGTGTAGCTTCTAATAATTCCCTTACTAGCAACACATACATAAATCCCACCTTATGGCGCCGCATGCACATTAACTCCTATCCTTATACCACCGCATGCGCTTCCGTATTAGAACATAATAACAATTCACACCACAAGTGCCCATATGCCACAACTTTCCAAAAATCAACAATATCAATGTTTCCACAACAAATAGCCTATGGCTCAACCACAATGTGCACAAGAATCTCAACAATACAAAATGAATATGAATTTGTTCAACAAAAAAACATCTAAACAATTAACACTTCACCTTAATGTGATAATGACTTTCACAACTTCAACACCAATAACTTAACTAGATGATATTTCACGAATTAACAATTTCAAATAAAAGTAATTCAACAATTAAGGATGTAACAAGGCAATAACTTCGACTAAGCATATAAGAGCAAAATGACAAGTAAAAGGTAGAACAAGTGTTAACAATATCAAATAAAGCATGTATGGGTAGGCTAACACATGTAAGAGTTGATTAACAATGATGGATACGACATGGTATGACAATTCAATTAAAGGCATGGGAAGGGTCTATATAACATATACCGGTGAAAAACCACATATAACACGTGTACCCACTCGTCACCTTGCGTACACGGCTTTAACATAACACAAATAGCACAACCAATCCAAAATCCTAAGGGGTAGTTCTCCCAAACAAAGTTAGGCAAGATATTTAGCTCAACTAGGCCAACTCAATCCTCCAAAATAGTTTTTCCATGAAAATTCACCTCCACACTGCTCAAATCTAGCCAAAAGTGACTTAATATCATCAAAAAATGCAAGAAAAAGCAATTACAATTAAAAATACTATGATCTTTATACTTTTCCAAAAAAGTCCCCTCTCCAAATCGCCTCTTACAGACATAGGGTTCTAAAAAATGATAAAATGATAGGAAATCTCGATTTTCTAACCTTCTGTTCAGTTGCAGGACACTGGGTTCGCAATTGCTAAAGCTCGCAATTTCAAGAAAAAGTTTGCAATTGCGGCATTGACAGTCTTAAGGGAAATCTTGCAAATGCGAAAATCTGTTCCCTTCACAAAAGTGACACAGTTTTCACAAATGCGAACCTAGTCCAACCCAAATTAACTTCGCATTTGTGACCTAGGCATCGCAATTGCGATACCTGTGATCCCCCTGCTAAGGTCGCAATTGCGACACTGGTGTTCGCAAGTGCGATATTAGAGGCTTCAGCACACCAGTAGCTCAGATTTTGTCCAAAACCATTTTGCGACGCGTCCGAAAATCGTCTGAGCCCTCGGGGCTCCAAACCAACCATCTACACAAGTCTAAAAATATCATACGAACTCGCTCGCACGATAAAAATAAAAAAATAACATGTAGAACTACATATTGGACACCAGAACGCATGAATTCCAAATTAAACTTCCAGAACTTCTAGAATTGCAACCAAGAGTCTGAATCCTACCAAACCTACTCCAAATGATACCAAGTTTTTGAGACAAGTTCTAAATAGTATAACGGACCTATTCCAAATCCTAAAAATCCAATGTCGAACCCGATAGCCAAAAGTCAACCTACGGTCAAATTTCTAAACCTCAAACTACCAATTATTGGCAAAACAACACAAATCAATCTACGGACCTCCGAATATGATTGTGGGAAAACGCCCAAGTCCAAAATCACGATATGAAGCTATCAGAGCCATTAAAATATCGTTTCAGGGTCATTTTCACAGAAGTCAAAGGTTAGTCAACATTTTTATTTTAAGCTTCTATTTAACAACCAAAGGGTCTAAGTCAACCCGAAATCTTCTCGAAACGAAACCAATCAACGCCGCAAGTAATAAAACCTAAATTACACACGTTTGAAGCATCAAAAGGGGAAACAGTACACAATTACATAAAATGACTGATCGGATCATTACAGACACATCCTCAACAGATATCTCATCCGACCTATCTTGAAGAAGATTCCGTAACAATAATAAGGATAATCTTAGTAAGTTTGATCCAAGAAGCGATGAAGGTATATTTCTTGGTTATTATAATACCAGTAAATTATTTAGAGTATATAATAAGCGTACTATGTATGTAATTTGATGATACTAACCCTGTGGACAAGAAAAAAACTGTATAGGTAATGAAGACACAATTATGAATTACATAAAACAATAAAAAATCGAAAATCAGTAATTATACAAATAGTAGTAACGAACCTCTACAATCGAATAATGAACCTGTCATCAAACCTTCTGAAGCAAAGAAAGAGCTAACTACTAAATAGGTGGAAGAAATTCCAAATTAATGGAGAAGTGAATTTGAGCATCCTCAAAAATTCATTATCGTAATTTCAAACGAGAGAATAAAAACTAGAGGATATCTCAAGAAGAAGGAAAACATTGCCTTAATATCTCAGCTAGAACCAAAAAAGGTGGATGAAGCTCTCAAGGGTACTAGTTGGTTACAAGCTATGCAGAAAGAACTTGATCAATTTGAGAAAAATCAAGTACAGAAACTAGTACCTAAACAAACCGTTGTTTCAATTATTGGCACCAAATGACTTTTCAAAAACAAGCTAAATGAAGACGGTAAAGTAGTCAGATATAAAGCAAGACTGGTTGAACAAGGCTACCATCAACAAGAAGGAGTCAACTATGATAAAACATGTGCTCTGGTAGCTTGATTAGAATCAATTTGTATATTACCTGATTATGCTTTTTTTAAGGACTTTAAACTATTTCAAATGGATGTTAAAAGTGCCTTTTTAAATGGGTTTATTATTGAGGAGGTCTATGTAAAATAACCTCCCGAATTTGAGAATTCATAATTTTCTTACCATGTATTTAAGTTGCCTAAGGCTCTTTTTGGATTCAAACAAGCACCTAGAGCTTGGTATAAGGGATTGAGCTCATTTCTAAATGAACATGGATTCTCAAGAGGTAAAATTAATACCACTTTTCTCATCAAAAGATCGCATCAGGTAACCTCATTATTCAAATCTATGTTGATGACATTACTTTTGGTAGTACTATTCCCGATTTGTACAAGAAATTTTCATAGCACTGCAAAGCGAATTTGAAATGAATATGGTGGGAGAACTCACTTTCTTCCTTAGACTACAAAATCGTCAATCTTAAAATGGTACATTCATATGTTAGACTAAATACATCAAAATAATTGATTCAAAAGTTTGGAATGAACAAATGAAGGCCCTTGGGACTCCTATGAGCCCCTTACACACTCTTTACAAAGATGAAGTAGGAAAACCGTAGACGAGTCAAAATATAGTTGAATGATTGGTTTACTACTGTACCTAATGGCCAGTCGACCGAAGTTTAGTGTTTGTAAATGCGTCAGGTTTCAGTCAGCTTCTAAAGAATCTCATCTGACTGCAATCAAACAAATAATACATTATCCTATTAGAAATACCTCACACGGACTATGATATCCTTATTCTAAAAACTTTAAACGTGAAGGATCATATACAGATTTTTCAAGAGATAAGGATGACAGTAAGAGCACCAGTGAAACATATCAATTACTCGAAAAAATTTTAATTTTCTGGAATAGTTAGAAATAGATTTCGGTGGCTTTGTCTATTACTGAGGTATAGCCATTGTATAGTGTTATGCATAATTACTTTGGATATCTCATCAACGTAGTAATTATGATATCCCTTATAAGCCCGTTAAAATGTTTTGTGAAAACCCTAGTGCAATTTGTTTATCTAAAACTCTTGTGCATAATTATAGGGCAAAGCAAATAGATATCAAGCATCACTTTATTAGAGATCATGATCTTAGGGTGATATTAAAATTTTATTTGTTAGCACTAGTGACCAACTAACTGATATTTTTACAAAACCTTTGCTTAAAGAAATTTTTTATAATTTGCAGGGTCAATTTGGTATTGTCCATATTTCCTCTTAGACTGTAAAAATAATTTCCTATCGATTGACTATTTAATTACGTTAAAATCTTTTTAACTCTGCCACAAATCTTTTATTCCCATAATTACTGTCAGATTCATTAATTGGGTATCTCTGTTTTTTTTCCTATCACATCCTTTCTCGATTCCCTAGATAGGCAATCAAGTGAATACGTCTCTCTACTGCTAGCGTTTCTTTTCTCAGCACTCATACTGTCACGTCTCTTCAAATTCCTCTTTGTTTTATAAGAGAATATCTTCAGATCCCTCATGCACTTTATTCTTTTTACCCTCTCAACAATGGCAGAAACTCCAAAAACTCCTACCACCTCCACTCAAAAAAGCATTCGCTCAAAGGAAAAAGCATTCTCTCAAAACAGCAGAGCCAATCACCTTTGGCTTAGACCACTTTAAAGAACTTGCATCTTCAAAAGCTGAACTCTCTAACGATGCACATAGTTTAAACGACAAAGCTCTGGGAATTCATCCTTTGGAAGAAGAAGACCCCGAATCTCTTACGCTGAAGAAGATAAAGATGGACTTAGATAGTGTATTTGAGTTTGAGATCAATTTTTGGGATACCCTAAATGAAGATGCATTCATCACCTTCAAGGTGAAATCAATCGCTCATGGAAGGATTATCGATCTAGATGACATGGAGAACCTCAACTACAAGATAAAATATCTTTTCGAATTCTAGTGTTAAGAAAGTTTTCTCTCTACGGTTTACGAAAATTTTATTTGCATGTTTTATGCAAATCTTAATTCTCCAAAACCTTATAAAAATGAATCCCTAGATCTTGGCCAGAGTATTATTCTTGACTGTGCAACCTTTGACTCCATCTTCAAATGTAAGTGCTCCGGATAATCTGTTTTGTTCAAAAGTTCTTGCCCTGAGAATTTTGAAATTTCTTTTTAGCAAGCGATAATATGCATAGTTGAGTCACTTTATGATTCTCTACCAAACTAATTAGGACCCACTGATTAGAATTTTGAGACTAGAGTCCTTACTCATATTATTGCCACCACTCTTCTTCCCTGCACAAGCTCCTTCTCTACGTTCTTACAAAGAGATACGTTTTGGACTACCTACTCACCAAGCATAAAGTCAAATTGTCCTCTTGGGTAACAAATTTCCTGATTGAGAGTGCTAACTAGTCTTTCCTATGGCATGGTGTCACGACTCGGTATTTCCATCCTTAGGACCGTGATGGCGCCTAACATTTTACTTGCTAGGCAAGATAACGTTGGAATAGTTTTTAGCCATTTTAACAAATCAAATTCACTTATAAAAATTAAACTGTAATAATTGAAATAGAGTATGAAAAATCATAATAACCACAATATCTAGATACAATCTCATAACTGGTGTCACAAGTGCACGAACGACTAGAATAATACAAATAATGGTATGAAAGTAAAACTATCTGAAATGAAATAAATAGCTAGAATAATATAGATGGGGACTTCAGGGTTGCGAACACCGAGCAATTGTACCTCAAGTCTCTAATCGGGCAATCAATCCGAGCAATCTAGTGACCGCCACTAGGACTAACTCCAAAATCTGCACAAGAAGCCGAGTGTAGTGTGAGTAAAACCGACCCCATGTTTTTTGTAAGTGCCGAGCCTAACCTCGACAAAGTAATTATGACGCTAAGGTGGGTCACTTACAATAACCTGTACGCACTCTAATGATAATAACAGGAAAGGAATACAGGAAAGTAGGGCAGTAAGCTTAAGAAATTAAACTCAATCCTCGAAATTGGTAAAACTAGGAACACCAGTACTCAAAGTCTTGTATGAAAGCATCACAAGCTAACATAGTACAACAATGAATACAAAACAAACAACCCATTGCAGCGCGCAACCTAATCCCACTATACAAACAAAGTCCTCCCTAATTTCGCTCGTTACGGCGTATAAGTCGATCCCACCGTACAAACACAATCCTACCTTATTTCACCATATCAATATCAATAATAACATGTAAAATTCGCTACGGCGCACAACCTGATCCCACAATATAATAAGAATCTATATCATATTCCTCTTTTATTTCACCAGATCAAAATCCCATATAAAATCCGTTACGGCATGCTACCCCTATCCCACCATATCATTATCAATCATCCCTTATTCCACTCGTTGCGGTGTGCAACCCGATCCATAAATCAAATCAATAAATTTAAGCAATTCAACAACCCAATTCACAAGAATCTCTACGATTAAAGAATAGCAAAAAAAAGCTGTAAAGGAACATCTTACCAAATCAAAGAATGCTACAGTTAATACAAAGCAACGAGACAAGTCAAATATATGACAACTAAATTATACAAGTAAGACAATTAAGGCATGTATCTATTAATCATGGAAAAATGAGAGAACCGAACATTTTAATATTAGAGAAATAAGTGATAAGTAGCAATTTAAGGCGCAAGAAGCAATTAAAGCATGTAACAATTACGACATTAAATAAAATAATTAATGAAATGAAGGAAAAAATGGAAAGAAAAATTTTGACGGCGTATATACACTCTTCACCTCGCATATACGTCGCTACACATGTAATTCACATAGCACATAGCTCAAGGGTTCTTAATTCCCTCAAATCAAGGTTAGACCCAATACTTACCACGCTCCGCAAGCAAATTAAAGCTCAACCGTGGCCTTTCCTCTAAAATCTGCCTCCAAACCAATTGAATCTAACCAAAATCAACTCAATAACATCAAACAGTGGTAGGGAAATCAATTACAATACATAAAGTTAAGATCTTTACACTTTTCCCAAAAAGTCACCAAAAGTCAACCCCAGACTCGCTTGGTCAAAACCTGAGATTCGGACCAAAATCCATTTACCCATTCACCCTCAAGCCCGATTATGTAACTAGTTTCGAAATCCAACCTCAATTTGAGGTCTAAATCCCAAATTTATATTAAAAAGAAACCCCAAGGTTCTTTCCAAATCCCTAATTTTATACCATGAAAGAACATAAATTAATGGTAGAAATTAATGGGTGATGATGGAAATGGGAGAAAACAAGTTAAAGTACACTAACCTATGAAATGGCGATAAAATTTGTCTCCCAAATCGCCTCTAGGCCGAGCTTTAACGAGAAGATGGTGAATAATGGGTGAAATCTCGTGTTTGGGATATGTTAAATCACTGGCGTCGGGCCTTCATCGCATTCGCGAAGGACCTAAAGCGATCGCGAAGCATTGTGGCCCAAATGGCCTTCGCGTTCGCGAGATGTGCTCCGTGTTCACGATGGCTCTCCCCCCGACCACCGTATTCGCGACCCAGTGATCGCAAGGGTAATCCCTCTAAAGCTTCGCATTCGTCACCTATTCCCCGCATTTATGTAGGGTAAATCCCTCCCCAGCCCAACTTACTCTCCACGATCGCGAAGAAGAATGCATTAGACACCAGCAGATGCAAAAAAAAAAAAAAAAATTTCTAAGTTCAATGGCCCGTAGATTATCCAAAACTCACCCGAGCCCTCGGGGCTCCAACCAAACATGCACACAAGTCTAAAAATATCATACAAACCCGCTCGCGTGATCAAAACACCAAAATAACACCTAGAGCTTGGAATTGAACACCAAAACGAATAATATTTTCAATGAAACTTAAGAACATGCACTTTTTTAAGAAGACGTCCGAATCAAGTCAAATCAACTCTGTTTTGCACCAAATTTTACAGAGAAGTCATAAATACTAAAATGAACCAATACCAAGCTCTGAAACAAAAATTCGAACCCGGTATAAAGTCAACCTATGGTCAAACTTAGAAATTCTTTAAACCTTTAAATTGCTAGTTTTTAACAAATTATGTTAGATCAAGCTAGGGAATTTCGAATTCGATTATGGGCATACACTCGAGTTCCAAATCACGATACGGACCCATCAGGACCGTCAAAACATTGATCTAGTTTCGTTTACACAAAATAGTGACCGTAGTCAACTTAAATGAGTTTTATGGCACGATTTCACATTTTGCATCAATTTTTCTTATAAAAAGCTTTCAGAAAAAGGACACTATAGTGACACGACTGGTTTTTTTCGAGAGTTGAAGCTCTGTTCCCTCATTTACTGCTTATTTTATACTTTATAGCTATTATGTGACTTGCGGGGTTAGTCGGTTTGCGTCCGAGTGATTTCAGAATAAAATGAGACACTTAGTCTCAATGTTGGAAGCTTAAGTTGAAAATGTTGACTGGATGTTGACTTATGAGTACATGACTATGGAATGGAGTTTTGATAGTTCCGTTAGCTGGGTTGGATCATTTTGGACTTAGGAGCGAGTCCGGATTGTGATTTGGAGATCCGTAGTTGAATTAGGCTTGATTTGACGAAAGTTGGAAATTTGAAAAGTTTGACTAGGAGTGGACTTTTTTGATATCGGGGTCGTATTGGGATTTCGGAAGTTGGAGTAGGTCTGTGGTATCATTTGTGACTTGTGTGCAAAATTTAGAGTCAATCAGACATGATTTGATAGGTTTCGGTGTTGTTTGTAGATATTGGAAGTTCAAAGTTCATTAGGATTGAATCTATGTGTGATTCGTATTTTTTGATGTTGTTTTAAGGTGATTTGAGGGCTCGACTAAGCTCGCATGATATTTTAGGATTTGATGGCATGTTTGGTTGAGGTCCCAGAGGCCTCGGGTTGATTTCGGATTGTTATCTGATCGATTTGAAGTTTGAAGGAATTGTTGAAGCTCACCAGCTTCTGGTGTAATCGCACCTGCAGAGTGGGGATCACATGTGCGTTCTCGCAGAAGCGAGAAGGGAGCCGCAGTAATGGCCAAGGAGGAAGTAAGCAGAGGTCGTAGGTGCAAGGTCAATTTCGCACCTGCATGGCTGCAGGTATGGTGGGAGTTGCGCAGAAGCAAGAGGCGCACGTATGCGAGGGGCAATTCCGTATCTGCATGATCGTAGATGCGTCAACAGGACCGCAGAAGTGGAACTAGGCAGATGGGCATGGTTTGCAAAAGCGGCTTGGTGGTCGTAGAAGCGAGTCCGCAGAAGCGGAAAATTGGGCCACAAGTGCAGATGGAATCGAAGAAGCGGGCAAAAGGGTGCTCCTGCAAAAGCGAAGAAGCAATTAAGTTTTTGTATAAGCGGAAAGCCTAGGTAGATTATTAAAACATGGGTTCGCGATTTTGGCTTCATTTAACACTTTAAGCTCGGTAGAAGGCGATTTTTGTAGAGATTTTCATGTGGGTGTTTGGGGGTAAGTGATTCTTACCTAGTTTTTATTAATTTCCGTGATTATGCCTTTGATTTCATCATTAAATTAGTGATTTAGGGTGGAAACCATGGGAAAAATGGAGAAGCATTCTTATGCTAGATTTTGAGGTTTTGATTGGGATTTCCTTATCGAATTTGAGTAATTGTGATATGGATGAACTCGTGGTTGAATGAGTATTCGGATTTTATAACTTTTGTCGGATTTTGAGACGTGGGCCCGGGGGCCGGCTTTGAGCCAATTTCTTATTTTGATTAATTACTTCGTATTTTCTTGTGGAATTGATTTCCTTTAGCCCGTGTTGATTGTGTTGTACTGCTTGTGGGTAGATTCGGGTCATTTGGAGGTCGATTTGCGAGGCAAAGGTGTATTGGAGTAGAGATTTGCTCGGATTGAGGTAAGTAACACTTCTAAACTTGGCTCTGAGGGTTCAAAGCCCCGAATTATGTGTTATATGATTGGTGATGAGGTGATGCACCGTGAGAATATGACTTGGTCGATTCCATGAATCTGTATAGTGGATTTATCTTGTTGACATCCATGTTTTCATCATGTGATAAAGTAATTGAGGGGTCAATCATGCTAAAGATCATGTCTAGGCTATATGCTGATACTATTGGGACCCATAATGGTAATTTCTTGCTGTTGATTCATTGATTTCATTAAAATTTCGTACTCAGTCATATTCATTCATTACATATCATATCTCAGTCTCTGTTGCTATTCATTGATACATCAAATCATTATTTTCGGGTAGTTTCATGGCATTGTGATCCCGTGAGAGAGAGATTGGTGAGATTGATAACGAAGTGAGGCTGGGGACACGATTGTAAGTGACATCTAGGGATCGAGTTGCATGCCGCATCGGGTTTTACTGATTTATGATAGTGCTTGGGCTGAAAGAGCCCTTTCGGAGTCTGCACACACCCCTAGTGAGCGCGGTTGATTGATATTGAGGCATGGATCTTCCCTGGACATGGATCTTGTCCGAAGCATTTATACCTGGGGATGGATCTTCCCCATGGGCTGGATTGGTCCTACCCAGTACTGAGTGACTGACAGTCAGTTGGTGTATATATTTCCTGGATGGATCTTCTCTGCGCCAGATTGGCCATATACTGTTCTAAGTGATTGAGCATTTCGAAAGCGTGAGCATACGATGCTTTCAGCATGGTGCATCACATACAGCATGTGCATTGGCATATAGAAGTAGAAAACTTATATTCTTCATATCATTCAGAATTGATCTATCTTACCGGTATTGAGTTTAACTATTGAATTCAAAAAAAATGTCTATGTTTTTGCACTGTTATTTCTATATTAAGCTTTACCGGCTGAGTCCGTCACTACTTTCAGTCCAAAGGTTAGATTTTTTATTTATTTAGTTTGTGGTACTCATGCTACACCCTGCACCTCGTGTGCAAATTCAGGTGTTTCCTATCACGGCAGCTACTGAGTTGTGGAGTTGGGATCTTCGGAGACTATTGAGGTTGCTACGTGGCGCTCGCAGATGTTGCCTCTCCTTCATTATCTTTATTTATATTTCAGTTCTTTATCCCTAGACATTGAATTAGACTATATCCTTGTATAGATGCTCATGTACTCGGTGACACCCTGGTTTTGGGATTGATTTGTATTGAGTTGCGAATTTTATTCTGTTTATAAAAGTTTTACCTTAAATTTAACAGCTTTTGTGTTTCCAAAGCTTTTGTTGTGTTGAAATGGTTTTGTAGTTGGCTTTCCTAGTTCCACGATAGGCGCCATCACAACGGTTTGGTTTTTGGGTCATGATAAGTTGGTATCAGAGCCTAGGTTACATAGGTTTCACGAGTCATGAGCAGGTTTAGTAGAGTCTTCCGGCTCGATATGGAGACGTCTATACTTATCTTCGAGAGGCTACCGAACCCTTAGGAAACATCACGTTCTTGTATTCTTGTCGTGCAAATTTGTTAATTCCAGTAACTAAACTTCTGTTATCCTATTCTCTCACAGATGGTGAGGACACGTGCTACCGGATAGGATGGACAACCACCAGTACCACCAGCTAGGGCTACGAGAGACCGAGGTTGCGGTAGAGGCCGTGGTAGGGGCAGAGGTGCAGCTCGTACAACAACTAGGGCAGCACTTGCAGATCCACTAGTTGCTTCAGTTCAGGAGCAGGTTCCAATTACGGAAGAGCTAGTGGGGCCAGCTCAGGCACCAGCTGTGCCCATTGTGATTCCAGGCCTTCAGGAGGCTTTGGCTAAGATTTTCACTGTGTGCACCATCCTTGCTCAGGCGATCTCAGTTCCAGCCGCAGCAGCTACTCAGGCCAGGGGAGGTGCTCAGTCTCCCGCCGCCCATACACCAGAGCAGGTGATGCAGGGACTTCAGACACCGGGGGCATTACCAGTCCAGCTGATTGTAGCTGCTCAAGCCCATGTGGTCCCTATTATGGCTGATGTTGAGCAGCGGAGACTAGAGAGGTTTGGGAGGCTCCAGCCTCCATCTTTCAGTGGGGCAGAGATGGAGGATGCCCAGTGTTTCTTGGATAAGTGCAGAAGATGCTTCGCACGGCTGGTGCTTTAGAGACAAGTGGGGTCTCGTTCACTACTTTTCAGTTCACTGGGGCTACCTTTAGATGGTGGAAGGCTTGTGAGAGGCGCAGACTGGTCGGTGCAGCAACACTTACATGGTAGGAGTTCTTTGTTCTCTTCTTGGAGAAGTTCGTGCCGCAGTCTCGCAGAGAGGAGTTGCATAGACAGTTTGAGCTGCTACATCAGGATGGGCTATCTATGACGCAGTCCGAGAATGAGGTTTTCGAAGTTGGCTCATCATAGAGTTTGGTTGGTTCGCACTGATAGGGAGAGGATTAGGAGGTTCATTGATGGCTTCACATATCAGTTAAGGTTGCTTATTACTAGGGAGAGGGTGTCTGGTGCTACTTCCGATGAGGTTGTTGATGTTGCTCAGCAGATAGAGATGGTCCGCAGCTAGGAGCGGGGTGAGAGGGAGGCCAAAAGGCCTCATGGATCTGGTGGTTTTAGTGGTGTTCCTTCTGGTGGTCAGTTCTACAACAGCAAGGGACGTCCATATAGGCACGGCCAGATGGCTCATCTAGTTCGCCGTGGCGCATCATTCGGCCATGGTTCATATAGTGCTCATCAGGGTCACTCATCTCTCAATGACCTTCCAGATCAGAGTTCGTCTCGTGCACCATCAACTCAGGGTTCATCTGTGCTGGGTCCTTCTAATAGTTATTCTAGTTCTCGGGATTCGTCTCACTACTCACGGCCATTCATAGAGAGGTTATTTTGAGTGTGGAGATATGGGTCACCTCAAGAAGCATTCTCCCCGCCTTTCGGGAGGTCCAGCTCATCAGAGGAGTCAGACTATGACTTCAACACCAGTTTCTTCACCAACCCCCCAGCCAACTCAGGGTGGGGCACAGTCAGCTAGGGGTCGCCTAAGAGGGCGAGGTCGATAAGATGGAGGCTAGGCCCAATTCTATGCTATTCCTGCCAGGCCCGATGTTGTTGCTTCCGATGAAGTGATCACATGTATTGTCTTAGTATGCCACATGGATGCCTCTGTATTATTTGACCCTAGTTCCAGTTATTCTTATGCCTTATTGTATTTTTCTCTTTATCTAGATATGTCCCGTGAGTCCTTAGTTTCATCTGTTCATGTATTTATGCCAGTGGGAGATACTTCTGTTGTGGAGTGCATATATCGGTCGTGTTTACTAACTATTGGGTGATTAGAGACTAGAGTTCATCTCTTACTGTTTAGTATGGTTGACTTTGATGTGATCTTGGGTATGGATTGGTTGTCCCCATGTCATGCTGTTCTGGATTATCACACTAAGACCGTGTGACGTTGGCGATGCGGGGTTGCCAAGGATTGAATGGAGAGATTCTCTAGACTATGTTCCCAGCAGAGTGATTTCATATTTGAAGGCCCAACAGATGGTTGGGAAGGGTTGTCTATCTTATTTGGCCTTTTTGAGGGATGTTGGTGCTGATACCCCTACTATCGATTCTGTTCCGGTGGTGCGAGATTTTTCGGACGTGTTTCCTGCAGATCTGTCGGGTATGCCGCCCCGACAGGGATATTGACTTTAGTATTGACTTGGTGCTGGGCACTTAGCCAATTTTTATTTCACTGTATCGTATGGCACCAGCTAAGTTGAAGGAATTGAAGGAGCAGCTTCAGGAACTCCTTGATAAGGTGTTTATTAGGCCTAGTGTGTCACCTTGGGGTGTACCGATTCTATTTGTGAAGAAGAAGTATGGAACCATGAGGATGTGCATTGATTATAGGCAGATGAACAAGGTTACAATCAAGAACAAGTATGTTTTGCCGCGTATTGATGACCTGTTTGACCAACTTCAGGGAGCGAGGGTGTTCTCAAAGATTGACTTGAGGTCTGGATATCATCAGTTGAAGATTCGGGACTCAGACATTCTAAAGACAACATTTAGGACCTGTAATGGTCATTATGAGTTCCTCATCATGTCTTTTCGGCTGACCAATGCCCCCACAACATTCATTGATGATATCCTAGTGTACTCTCGTAGCCAGGAGGAGCATGCCTAGCATTTGAGGATTGTGTTGCAGCGGTTGATAGAGAGAAGCTTTATGCAAAGTTGTCCAAATATGAGTTTTGGCTTAGTTCAGTGGCGTTCTTGGGGCACGTGGTGTCCAGTGAGGTGATTCAGGTGGTTCCGAAAAAGATAGAGGCCGTTTAGAGTGGGCCCAAACCTTCCTCAATTATAGAGATTTTGAGCTTTCTCGGCTTGACCGATTATTATCGTTGCTTCGTGGAGGGTTTCTCGTCTATTGCATCACCTTAGACCAAGTTGACCCAGAAGGGTGCTATTTTCAGGTGGTTGGATAAGTGTGAGGAGAGCTTTCAGAAGCTCAAGAATGCCTTGTCCATAACTCCAGTGCTAGTGTTACCTTCAGCTTCAGGATCTTATACAGTATATTGTGATGCTTCTCGGATCGGTACTGGGTAGTTTTTTGATGCAGGAGGGTAGAGCGATTGCATATGCTTTGCCCCAGTTGAAGCCCCATGAGAAAAACTACCATGTTCATGATTTCGAGTTAGCTGCCATCATTCAAGCATTGAAGATTTGGAGGCACTAACTCTACGATGTGTCTTGTGAGTTTTTTACAGATCACCGAAGTCTCCAGCACTTGTTCAAACAGAAGGATCTAAATTTGAGGCAGCGGAGATGGTTGGAGCTGCTAAAGGACTATGATATCACTATTATGTATCATCCGGGAAAGGCCAATGTGGTGGCCGACGCCTTGAGTAGAAAGGAAGTGAGTATGGGTAGGTTTGCTTTCATTCCTATTGGTGAGAGATCTCTTGCAGTTGATGTTCAGACCTTGACCAACTAGTTCGTGAGATTAGATATTTCAGAGCCCATCGCGTTCTAGCTTGTGTGGTATCTCAGTCTTCCTTATATGATCGCATCAGAGAGCGCTAGTATGATGATCCTCATTTATTTAGCCTTAAGGACACGGTTCAGCACGGCGATGCCAGAGATGTTACTATTGGAGATTATGGGGTATTGAGGATGCAGGGTTGGATCTGTGTACCTAATATGGATGGGCTACGTGAGTTTATTCTTGAAGAGGCCCACAGTTTGCGGTATTCCATCCATCCATGTGCCGCGAAGATGTATCAGGACTTGCGGGGGCATTATTGGTAGAGGAGAATGAAGAAGGATATAGTGGGTTTTGTAGCTCGGTTCCTCAATTGTCAGCAACTAAAGTATGAGCATCAGAGACTAGACGGATTGCTTCAGAGGATAGATATTTTAGAGTGGAAATGGGAGCGGATCACCATGGATTTTGTAGTTGGGCTCCTACGAACTTCGAGAAAGTTCAATGCTATTTGGGTGATTGTAGATCGGCTGACCAAGTCCGCGCACTTCATTCTAGTTGGTACTACTTATTCTTTGGAGCGATTAGCTGAGATTTACATCCGAGAGATTGTTCGCCTTCATGGTATGCCAATGTCTATCATTTCAGATCGAGGTACGCAGTTTACATCGCAGTTTTGCAGAGCCATGCAGCGAGAGTTGGGTACCCAGGTTCAGTTGAGCACAGCATTTCACCCTTAGACGGACGGACAGTACGAGCGCACTATTTAGATATTGGAGGACATGCCTACGCGCTTGTGTCATTGATTTTGGGGGTTCCTGGGATCTGTTTCTGCCACTCGTGGAGTTTGCCTACAACAACAACTACTAGTCAAGCATTCAGATGGCTCTGTATGAGGCCTTGTATGGGAGACGGTGTAGATCTCTACTGGGTTGGTTGGAGCTGGGTGAGGCTAGGCTACTGTGTACTGACTTGGTTCAGGATGCTTTGGATAAGGTTAAATTGATTCGGGAACGGCTTCGCACGGTGCAGTTTAGACAGAAGAGTTATGCCGACAGGAAGGTCTGTGATGTTACTTACATGGTTTAGGGGAAGGTTCTTCTCAAGGTCTGACCCGTGATGGGAGTTATGAGGTTTGGAAAGAAGGGCAAGTTGAGCCCTCGGTATATTGGGCCGTTTGAGGTACTTCAGAGGATTTGGGAGGTGGCTTATAAGCTTGCCTTCTCATCTAGTTTGTCAAGTGCGCATACAGTATTTCATGTTTCTATGCTCTGGAAGTATGTCGGCAATCCGTCTCATGTTTTGGATTTCAGCACGGTTCAGTTGGATGGTGATTTGACTTATGACATGGAGCCGCTCGCTATTTTCCATGGGGATGTTTGAAAGTTGAGGTCAAAGGACATAGCTTCAATGAAGGTGTAGCGGATAGGTCAGCTAGTTGAGGAGGCTACTTGGGAGACCGAGCAGGAGATGCAGAGCAGATATCAACACTTATTTGAGACTCCAGGTACGTTTCTAGACCCATTTGAGGATGAACATTTGTTTAAAAGGGGGATGATGTAGCGACCCGGCCGGCCGTTTCGAGAGTTGTAGCCTCATTCCCCCATTTACTACTTATTTTATTCTTTGTAGCTATTATGTGACTTGTCGGGGTAGACGGTTTGGGTTTGGAGTGATTTCAAAATGAAATGAGACACTTAGTCTCAATGTTGGAAGCTTAAGTTGAAAAGGTTGACCGGACGTTGACTTATGAATAAATGACTCTGGAATGGAGTTTTGATGGTTTCGTTAGCTCCGTTGGGTAATTTTGGACTTAGGAACGTGTCCGGATTATGGTTTGGAGGTCCGTAGTTGAATTAGGCTTAAAATTGCGAAAGTTGGAAAGTTTGAAAGTTTGATCGAGAGTGGAATTTTTGATATCAGAGTCGAATTGGGATTTCGAGAGTTGGAGTGGGTCCGTGGTGTCATTTTTGACTTGTGTGCAAATTTCGGGTTCAATCGGACATGATTTGATAGGGTTCGGCATCGTTTATAGATATTTAAAGTTCAAAGTTCATTTGGCTTAAATCTATGCCGCGATTCATGTTTTATTGTTGTTTGAGGTAATTTGATGGCTCGACTAAGTTCGTATGATATTTTGGGACTTGATGGTATCTTTGGTTGAGGTCCTGGAGGCTTTGGGTTGATTTCGGATGCTTATCGGACGATTTGAAGTTTGAAGGAATTGCAGAAGGCACCAGCTTCTGGTGTAATCGCACCTGCGGAGTGGGGATCGCAGGTTAATTCTCGCAGAAGCGAGAAAGGAGCCGCAGAAGCAGCCAAGGAGGAAGTGAGTAGAGGTCGCAGGTGCGAGGTCATTTCTGCATCTGGGTGGGTACAGATGCGGTGAGAGGTGCACAGAAGCGAGAGGCGCGCATGTGCGAGGGGCAATTCTGCATCTGCATGACAACAGATGCATCAGGTGGACCGCAAAAGATGAACTTGACAGATAGGCTTGGTCCGGTGGCTTGGTGCTCGCAGAAGCGAGTCCGCAGAAGCAGAAGATTGTGCCGCAGAAGCGGGCGAAGGGTCGCTCATGCGAAAGCACAGAAGCAGTTAAGTTTCCGTATAAGCGGAAAGCCTGGGCACATTATTAAAACAAGGGTTCGCGATTTTTGCTTCATTTTAACATTTTGATCTCGGTGGAAGGCGATTTTTGGAGAGATTTTCACGTGGGTGTTTGAGGTAAGTGATTCTTACCTAGTTTTGATTAATTTCCATGACTATGCCTTTGATTTCATCCATAAATTAGTGATTTAGGGTGGAAACTATGGGGAAAATTGAGAAGAGTTGTTATGCTAGATTTTGAGGTTTTGATTGGGTTTCCTTATTGGATTTGAGAAATTGTGGTATGGTGAACTCGTGGTCGAATGGGTGGTCGATTTTGTGAGTTTTGTCGGATTTCGAGACATGGGTCAGTGGGCCAGCTTTGAGCCATTTTCTGATTTGGATTAATAACTTCGTATTTTCTTGTGGAATTGATTTCCTTTAGCCCGTGTTGATTGTGTTGTACTACTTGTGGCTAGATTCGGGTCATTTGGAGGCCGATTTGTGAGGCAAAGGTGTATTGGAGTAGAGATTTGATCGGATTGAGGTAAGTAACACTTCTAAAATTGGTTCTGAAAGGTTCGAAGCCCCGAATTATGTGTTATATGATTGGCGGTAAGGTGACGCACATTCCAAGTGACGGGCGTGCGGGCGTGAACCATGAGAACTGTGACTTGGTCGATTCCATGAAATTGTACAGTGGATTTATCTTGTTGATATCCATGATTTCATCATGTGATAAAGTTATTGAGCTGTCAATCATGCTAGAGATCATGTCTAGGCTATGCGCTGATACTGTTGGGATCCATAGTGGTTGTTTCTTGCTGTTGACTCATTGATTTCATTAAAAATTTTGTACTCAGTCATATTTATTCATTACATATCATATCTTAGCCTCTGTTGCTATTCATTGATACATCATATCATTATTTTCGGGATAGTTTCATGGCATTATGAGCCCTTGAGAGAGAGATTGGTGAGATTGATGACTGAGTGAGGCTGGGGACCTGATAATGAGTGACATTCATAGGATCGGGCTACGTGCCGCAGTAGGTTTTACTGATTTATGATAGCGCTTGGGCTGAAGGATCCCATCCGGAATCTGCACACACACCCATTGAGGATGGTTGATTGATATTGAGGGATAGATCTTCCCTGGGCATGGATCTTTTCCGAAGTATTTATACCTGGGGATGGATGTTCCTCATGGGCTGGATTGGCCCTACCCAGTACTGAGTGATTAACTGTCAGTTGATGTATATATTTCCAGGATGAATTTTCCCTGGGCCGGATTAGCCATATACAGTATTGAGTGATTAAGCATTTCAAGGGCCTTGAGCATACGAGGCTTTCAACCTGGTGCATCACATACAACATGTGAATTGGCATGTAGAAGTAGAGAAGTTATATTCTTCATATCATTCAGAATTGATCTATCTTACTTGTATTGAGTTTAATTATTGAATTTGAAAGCATGTCTACATTTCTACACTGTTATTTCTATATTGAGCTGTACCGGCTGAGTCCGTCACTACTTTCAGTCCAAAGGTTAGATTCGTTACTTATTGAGTTGGTTGTACTCATGCTACACCATGCACCTTGTGTGCAGATCCAGGTGCTTCCGGTAACGGCGGCTGCTGAGTTGTGGAGTCGGGATATTCGGAGACTATCGAGGTAGCTGCATGACGTTTGCAGACCTTGACTGTCCTTCATATCTTCATTTATATTTCAGTTCTTATTCCCTAGACGTTGTATTAGACTATATCCTTGTATAGATGCTCATGTACTCGGTGACACCCCGATTTTGGGAGAGATTTGTATTGAGTTGCGAATTTTATTCTGTTTATAAAAGGTTTACCTTAAATTTAACTACTTTCGTGTTTTTCAAAGCTTTTGTTGTGTTGAAATGGTTGAGTAGTTGGCTTGCTTAGATCCACGATAGGCGCCATCACGATGGTTTGGATTTTGGGTCGTGACAAACATGGACTACGCATGCAAATTGAGGAAGGCTAAACGGAGCTATTCAAGGTCTCGGAACACAGAAATGATGGGTAAAATTATAAATGACCTATCGGGTCTTTACACATGGTAATTACTCATCTTCTTGAGGCATATAACATCTCTCTCCCTAACTTTCCCTTTCTCGTTGTCACCAAGTGTTATAATTGTAGAGCTTTTACTAGTATGGGCTATGTTGTGGATGGTTCTTGGGAAGAAACAAGAATCTGAAGTAAATATTATGATTATAGGCTCTAAAGTCAAAGCCTCAACCTCTCAGCAAAGTGCATCTAATCCAGACCTAATTGAGAAGCAATCTGCCATTGATGAAAATTTGGCCACCATCAAGGACATGCTTGCCTCTACCCAGACTACTGTTGGAGAAATTCAGGAAGTTATGAAGGAGATATGCTCTAATGTGTCCAAGGTATGTGTCAAATTGCAGAAGATAGCAGAGGATGCGGTGAGAACTTTCAGGGAAGCTCACAACAGGATTGATGACTTCTCTATTAACATGAATGCCAACTTTGATTGACTCATGGATGCCATTTGCAACACTCTTACCTATTTTGTACGAAAGAGTGTGTTTGTTAGATGTTTAAGATAATTATTTTTGGGCTGATAATCCAGTCAACTGATTGTAATCCTAGGACAATTATTTTTCTTTTGCATACTTAAGGTCTAGTTAACTATAATCCTTTTAGTCGACTTCTGTTTAGTAAGAGACTCGATTATCTATACTACTTTACTTTTTGATTTACGCCAAAGGGAGAGAAGAAACAAAGGTTGCATATGCAGGGGGAGCTGACTAGCTTCAGGGAGTCCCATACTTAGGGATAGCTGACTAACTTTGGGGAGAAGCTGACTAATATAAATCCAACTATCTTATGGCTTCAAACAGGAAAGTAGAATGCATCATCACCTTCTTTATGAGTTATTTTTTCATCATCTAAAAGGGGAAGATTGTTAGATCTTAGTTTTAATGATAAAAAATAAAGATTACATTTCTTACATATACCCAAGAAGAAACCAAACTCAAAACAAAGAGCAAAGCAGAAAGAAAGGGAACAAGATCAATGCGGATTATGAAAAGTTAACAAATGAAAGCAGCCCAAGACGTTTAAAAAATGAAAATTAAATCGGAAAAATAAGGGTAAAAGGAGAAGATTCATGCAACGATAAATTAGGAAGAAGACCCTCATCGACTCCAAAAAAGAAGGAAGAATAATCAAGTCTTACAAGGAAAGAATATATATACTCAAGGAAATAAAGATTCAGTCGAGCCAGAAAAGTCAGACAAGTTAGGATGTCTCTATCAATCAAGCATATAAAAGGGAAGCAACCAATATTCGAAGCATATATAACGACCCGACCAATCATTTTAAGCTTTAGCACTCCATTTGATGGTTTGAGACTTTGAGTAGCTTCATATTATGTATTATGACTTGCGTTTATGATTTGTTTCTATTTTCGAGCAGTTCGGGATTGATTTGGAAGAATGATTCTTGTTTTAGAAGCTTTAAGTTAGATGAGTTAACCAAGGTTTGACTTTTGTGGTGAACGGACTCAGAAACCGATTTTAATTATTCCAATAAGTTTGTATGATGATTTTGGACATATCCACAATGTTTGGTTACATTCCGATGAATTTTGCACAAGCTTGGGTTGTATGGAGATTGTTTTCAGTTTCGACGTCGATTTGAGCATAAAGGTTACCATATTGAGCAAACGGCCTTTGATTCGTGTTTCGACTAAGCCATTATATCCGTATCATAAGTTTTGAATCATAACAACTGAAATCATCAAGGTTTTTCCATTGTATGAGGAATTTATGGTCATTTTACTAAGAATTGGATTGCCAGATTTTTAGATTAATTACGAAATTGCCGCTGAATTCGTATTTAAAAATCTGCACTATTTTCAAATATTAAAACTAACATATCTCCTTCATTATAAGGTCAAATGGAGTGATTCAAAATCTTAACTTGACTAAAATTTCACGAGGAATCCACTGGATGCATCAAAAGTGAGTTTCGAGATCATTTGACACAAGAAACGAGGCAGAATAGCTGGGAATTTTTGGCTATTAATGTTGTTGGAGTTTATTCATCATGGAAGTTTGGGATTGGGAGAATTCAAGGATATTCTTCAAGTTTCTTCCGTGGGGTATGGTTTAAACTATAACCTAAGTATTTCCTTGGTTTAAGCTTTAACCCATGATTTTAATTAAAAACCCATTTAATTCTTTAAATCAAGACTTAGGGTTATGTCCTAAATTTAAAAATTGAAAAGAGTTAGAGGCGCTTATATCTCGATTCCTTTTGGGGTTTTGTCCTCCTATATTAGGAGAAGAACATACTTGAATTTGGCTTGTTTTGGAGGAGTATTTCAGGATACATGGGACCCAACTAGTGTGGGTTGGACTCTTGGGTTATGAACACCCAAGAGCGATATTTTGGCGAATTGGTTAAGCTATCGGACTCCGATTGAGTCAATTTTCATTCGAGTGAGCTTGTACGCCAGCCGCGTACGGCGACCGGGCCAGGCCGAGTCAGAAGGGCTTTGATGATTCAAGGTCCATATTAGGGAAAGGAGAGTGAAGGGACGCAGCCCTCGGCCCGATCATCCAATTTGCTCTAACAGATTGGTTCGGGCTTCGCTCGAGTAAGATTGGATTCGAAATCCAGGGCGGGTCCTTCATTGGGATTTTGATTAAAGATTCAACCTCCATCAATTAGATTTATTTCCTTTGGCCTTATTTGATGTTTTTGAGTTGCTTTTGGCTACTTTCGAGGCGTTTGGAGGCCGGTACGCACGGGATGACATTTCTAGAGTATTGTTTGGCTTGCCCAGTATTGGACTTGGCTTTTTCAAGGTAAGTATTACTTCTAAACTTCGTGCTGAGGGTATGAATCCCTGAAATACGTGTTATGTGGCTGGTGTTGAGGTGACGCATATGCTAGGTGATGGGCGTATGGGTGTGCACCGCAGAAGTTGTGACTCGGTTAGTTTTGTGGTACAGTATAGTAATCTAATCTTGTTTCTATCCATGAAATTCCTACGTGTTAGAGTAATTAAGCTGTGATCCATGTTAGAAATCATGTTTAGGCTATATACTTATTTTGTTAGGACCTACTGAGGTTATTTCTGTTGTATAGTTATTTGCTTAAATTGTAATTACATACTCAATCATATTCATTCATTTGCATATTATATTTCTGTCTCTGTTATCATTTGATGTCACATCATGTTATTATTGTTTGGGCTGATTGCATGAGATTTGTAAGCCTGGGAGACTGGAGGGATTGATGATTGAGTTGGGGCTTGAGGGCCAAATCGTGAGTGATATTTATGGGATCGGGCTGCATGCTGCAGCAAGTTTTATTGATTCATGATAGGATGTGGCTGCACGCCGTCGCAGGTTTTATTGATTCATCATGGGATGGGGCTGCACGCCGCAGCAGGCCATGTTAGCTTATATTAGAGCTTGGGCAGGATCTACCCCTCCGGAGTCAGACATACCAACAGTGAGTGCAGGTACCGAGTGCCGAGTGCCGAGTGATTGAGTGTACCGAGTTATTGAGCGTGAGATATTGAGATTGAGTACTCTGAGAGTGTGAGTATATGAGCTCATCATTGTGATGCATTACATTTGACATGCATACTTGGCATGTAGGCATAGAGATGCATTTCCTCATGCTACACGGTTTTGTGACATTCATGACTTCACATGTATGTACTTTCCTCATGCGATCTGAGAATGAAATATCTTATCTGTTGTTGAAAGTTTTTGGGAAAAATCACAATTTTCTAATCTACTCACATTTTGGTGATTTCGGTAAAAGATTTAGGTTATTCTGTTATACCTTAAAAGCATGCTTATTTTCCGTAATTGTGAACGAGCTGAGAATCATATCTTTGAGTAATTGCTTGTACTGCGTTAGTCATATTATTACGAGTTATTCTTGACTATTGGTGTTGGACTTTGACCGTTATCCAAGCTCATCACTACTTTCAACCTAAGGTTAGGTTTGTTGCTTATTGAGTACATGGAGTGGGTGGTACTTATATTACACTTCTTCACCTTGCGTGCAAATTTTGGAGATAATGTTGCTGTGTATGGCGGGAGCTGCGTTGAAGATGAACCTGCATTTCAGTTATAAATGCCTTTTGTTCTTGGTAGCTTTAGATTTATAAATCTGTTTATGTACGTTTCGAACAGATAATGTATTTATTTCATACCGAATTTATAAACTCTAAGTCTTAGAAGCTCATGATTTGTATTACTACTCATTGGGAGTTGTATACAATTCAACTATTTCATTTTTGACCCTTATCATTATCATTATATTGTGGTTTATTGTTAATTGGCTTACCTAGTGAATTAGGTTAGGTACCATCACGACTAGTTGGGTTTTGGGTCGTGGCAAGTTGGTATCAGAGCTCTAGGATCATAGGTTCTATGAGTCATGAGCAAGTGTCTCGTAGAGTCTTGCGGATCAGTATGATAACGTCCATATCTATCTTTGAGAGGCTATAGGGCATCTAGGATAAACTTCAAATCTTTCATTCCTTATCATGCAACATTGATTCAACTTGAAGCGTATCGCTTTAAAATCCTTCCACTATGTCGTATGTGTATGTGAGCGCTTGGCATCAGCTAAGCATCGACGACTTGTCATGGATGAACTGCGAGATGCATTTTCTGTGTTTTGGTAATGGGCCAGTCTAGAGTACTTGAGGTTGGGTTTGAACCGCAGTTTAGGTTCTGTAGTTTTAGTTCGGTAAGCATGTGCTTTTGGACTTATATGTTCAATAGTGTCCCTAGGAGCGGAACTTATGGCTTAGTGAGTGGTTGGATGGCTATATGATGAGTAGGATGTGACTGCGGGATGTGTTCAGATAGTTTGAATATGACAGGAAGAGTTTGCTTGAGATGTGAAAAGGACTATGCTTGAATCCTGTTTCGATTTGTTGTACAATATCTAGTTATGACCGTGTTGAGGGATCTTTCAAGTTGTTTATTGGTGGAATGAAGTAGATTCTCATGTCTTATTGATGAGCTCAGAGTCAGGAAGATTAAGTTATTGTGTAGCAGTTGTGGCTGCTAAAGGGTATAGGGAGATGTCAGTTTGAGGCTAAGTAGGTGCGTTATCACCTGTGGGGCAATTTACCTATGTGTGATCCTTATGATGTTGGGTGGAGAGTCTCCTTCTACTAGTGGGATATACATGTGTTGCGAATTGAGCTTGGATCGGTTGAGAAAGTTGACCTAACTGTCACGAGGATGAATGTGGGCTTAGCTGGTGATTTGAAGTATTTTATGGTTTGTGTTGCATAAGCTTGTAAAGAATTTAGTTGAATCTCACTGCGGGATTATGGCAGTAATAGAGTATGGGTATTGTAAGTCATCATATGTTTGTTTTATGATTTTGAACCAAGTGGGGGAGTCTGCCATCGACGATTTGATTGCATGGTTATATGTTGTATTGATTTTGGTTTGAGGCATAATTGTGAATTAGTTATGACCTGAAGAGGCTGATTTCAATGATGACTTGAGTAAGGAATTTCTGGATGCATGATGTATTACACCTTATGGACATATGGAAGTCTTGGGAATTATTTAGGGTTGTTGTTCGTGATGGATGCAATGTACTAAGAAAAGGGATTCGCTCGGTTTCTTAAAGGTGTGGATTACTTCTTTGGGTGCCGGTGTGATAATGGAGCACTAATCATTCGACTCATTTGGGCGGTTCATTTGAGATTAGAATAGGGTGGATGACTCACGACAAATTTCTGAGGAGTTTAAGATTCATATGTGGCGTTTGAGGATTTTTCGGGTTTGTATATGGCTAGAATCTAGGATTTGCATTGGATAGTGTCATGATTCGTGGTATTTCTATATCATTATGGATTCTATATTTCAGTATCAGGAAGGTAAAGGAAAAAGTTTTAGATTCATATAAGGTCTCTTCAGAGTAGGTGCCTTGATTGTTGTACTTTTGGGGTGTTAAGAGGGAATACAACTGTTGCACCCTATTTTGCACTAGTCAAGACAAGACACAACTTGTGGTTTCTCTGTTGTTGATGAAAGAGAGTCGCCACCTAATATACAAAGGTATACTAGGGTACCTATTTAATTACTAAGTTATATTTATTATAGGCCTGCAAACCGGTGAGATTATGTGTAATGGTTCATGTTCTTCTAAGGGGAAGGTGTTAGGTACCCCTTAAATCTATCTGAAATAGCTCCATGGGACTACTAATTTAAAGGAATCAGTTATTTATACTATGCTTAATTTCTACTAAGATATGGGTTACTATATATTAAAGGGAGTGTATATAAAGGATGTCAAACTTAAGAGAGATGTGAGATTATATATAGAATTATTGAAGGTTAAGAGAGTTCTGAAAGAAATCTAAATTTTAAGGCTTGTAATTATTAAGTTATGAAAGTGATTAATTTAAAGAATAGATGCTTGTATAATTTTAAAAGATGTTCGTAAGAAAAGTGATTCTAAATGTACCTTGGTTTAAAAAATTCTGAAGAAGGCAAATCTTTGAAACTTCATTTGGGTGACCGTTCTCTTACTATTTATTCATGAAAAATCTTGTTTCATTCCCTGTTAGCTAAGACCGGTGATTTCTTTTTCTAATTTTCTGAAAACGGGCCACTATTTTTTATTAGAGCCTGAGCTTCAAAAATCTTTAAGAGAGGTAAGTGTACAAGATGAACAAGTTATAATTAGTGGAGTAAAGATTAATTACTAACTATTTCTCTTTAAGTCCTATATTAGTTAAAGTTTGCCTATGTTTCATGTTATATAAAACATGAAGGTAAAGCACATAATTTAATATATATAAGTGTTAAATAAATGATAACGAAATATGATAAAATTACAAAGGCAGTAAGCGAAAATATTGAAGCAGTAAACTAGGCTATGGAAATTATGAATATTTGCGAAAGAAGTAAGGGAGAGAGAACTGAACTCTGATGGTTGGGCCTCAATAAGGTAAGCTCAACAATTAAGAGGCGCGGGTATAGCTGACAAGACTCCTCAGAAATGCAGTAAAGCTGGTTTGGGTCTAAGTTCCTTAGGAACTCAGCATGCACAAATGTATACATGCCCAAAAAGAAGGCCATTAGAAGTATATCTCACATTCTCAACATATTCAAAACATACACGAAATGTATATAGGCAAACAATTGGAACGAAAAAATAATCAATACTGTGGAAAATTATATTAATGTGGTGGTTTCACTTGGCAAATATTTCACATTGAAAATCTTTCGTTGTCATTAAACATTAAAACCCTATAGAACTAAATGTGTCAATGAATTAACGGCTAAGACGGAAGTTATACTCAAGTTCGATGCTCCCTTTGAATCCCCTGACACTTCAAAGTTCCCAAGGGACTCAAGGCCTAGGGCAATGCTTGTGCCGGAGAGGGCAGCCCAACCTAGAGTCGAACTCCACTCCCAGATATCCTTAAACAATAATAACATGTTTTCCTTACAGGTTTAAATGCGAACGAGGCCCTTTAAATGTAAACTAAATGCTATGGCATTACTTACCATAAACTATACTTTCCCTCCTAACATAAGAACATATAGTCTACATTGGATACCAAATAAACATATATCACATGAATCTAAAGATCTCGCTCTAAAACACATATAGGTGAGGAGCAAAAGCATCATAAACATACTACAAAGGTCTCAACATTAGAGAAGCACAATGTTCCAAGGAAAGGCAAAGCTATACAGCAACAACTCAACAGATATAAAGGTACTTGTTTCTAGCATTCCAAGTGTGAACTGATTGGTTTTGCTTTTGACACATACATAAGTTGATAATACTACTTTAACACTTTATAGGTCATCAATGAAGGTTCAGGAAACACAGTCACGGACAACCATTTACAGAGGTTATTAAAGATGTTTCGGACAAGATCAACTCTCTCAATATTTCTACAAGATCGCAGATTAAAACATGGAATACCTAAGGACTTCAACTGAGTTATACTCCTAATAGTATCATCTTCAAACAAATCATCATGTTCAAATAGCATCAGCAAAGGTCCTTATAAGATTTTAGGGATCAAATTTCGTTTTAAATTTAATACTAGGGAAAGGGCTAAGGTAGTTTTGAACAACACATGAAATTGGGAATCAAACAGGAACATGCATTACTAGTTAGTCACATGAACACTTCAAGTGAAGTAATACTTTCATACAGGCACGGAAGCTTTCACATTTATGGAGTCAGGTTAAGCATGACATGAGGAGAAAGATTTACAGATAAAGAAAAGGCATTGCATTAAAAAAGGTTTAACACAAACCTACGTCTAGATTAGTAGCTAAGTATATAATGATCATGCTTCTGTTTTCACAAGTTATCACTTGGTTATAGCAGATTAACCAGGTCTTGTTTTTCTAAGGAAGACAATCTTAAAAGATAAAATGCATGTCAGCTTTTCAAAGATCCATGATAACCTGTAAGGATTAGAGACATGAGGTATTATTCCATGTAAGTTTTAGATTGAACATGCAGCTGAAGATGTTTACTAATGAAGAAAACAACCAAGTTCAACCTAACAAGTTATCAATCATTTAAAACAAGGAAAAAAAAACAGGATCATTATTATGTTATGAGGAAACATAACTTAGTTTTAACAAATGTGTACAATAGGACTACTGGGATTAAAGAAGAGAAGAAAGTTTAATTCAAACAAGATTAGGTCAACAGATGCAACAAAAACAAAACAAATAAAAATACCATAGTGGCAACTCATAAATAGTTTAACAAACATAAGTGGAGGAGAAAAACATATAAACACTTAGAGTTCATGCTTAAGGCTAAAGGATAAAGGATATTAAAAAAAACACCTTCAGATTCATCTCAGTCATGGTCATCAAACAATAAGCTCAACTTCAAGACTTATAAGCTCCAGAGATGCAACAGATAAGGATAAAGGTCACTGCAGATCAATGAAAATCTTTGAAGTTCATGTGAACATGAACACATAATAACTCAAACATGTAGACTGTTGGAACTCGAGAACAAAGATCAACATGAATCAATTAATTGTTTGATCAATCAACGATTAAAGACTCAAAAGCAGGACAAATAATTAGAAGTGGTCATTAAACAAATAGAACATAAGCAATAACATGCTGATCATAAACACCATAAAATAATTGTAATCCTCAAAATATAACTAACATATTTGTAGCATTTAAAGGAGATGAACAAAAGAGAATAATGAGAGACGTGTTGACCTTTTTGAGGGCAGCAGACCAAATGAAGGCTCTTTCTTAGTTGATTAAGACCCCATGAGCCTTAAGTTTGAACCAGCGATAGTACTCAGCAAATGAAAAGAAAGGAGTAATAAGAAAGCCTAGGCTTTTGAACTCAAAATTTCTTAGATGATTGATAGCTTTCATGTCTGTGTGTGAGTTTTTCTTTAGTGCTAGGTGGTTGGTCTTTAGGTAAGAGCATTGAAGGCTCCTATTTATAGTGCCATCTAAGTCTCTAGGATTTCAAAAAGGATTCAAATTAAATAGTAAAAGATGACGATTGTCGAGTCATGATAGCAACATAAAGGTAAAATCAGAGGACACAGAGGGAAAATAGTGACGAGATTACCTGAGAGGAGAGAAGTCAATTGTTGAGGGCAAAAACCATCGGGTAAGAGCACTAATGTCCAGAGGATGATTCACTTGACCTCTGGACCAAGAATAATCATGATAACCTTAACAAATGTTCATGCATGCCATAGATTTAACAATACAGAGGAGGGTTTCAGAGATTTGACCTTTGCACGATTTGGTCTAGGGCTTCAGATTTGGGTATTGAATCTCCATCAACGAGAAAGGAAATTTGGTCTCAAACGTCATAGCCTAGGGACAAAGCGACTTGAGTCTGCCAGTTGGGATTTGAGAGAAAAGACGGAATGGTGTTTCAATATTAAGAGATTAGAATATGATGAGTCAGATTTAGTTAACAAAAAGGAAAATAATAGCGGGATTCTTGGGTTCAAAAGGCAAAAGAGATGAAATCTCTGATCGATTTGTGACCTTGCACTAGTTTGTGCAAGGTTTTGTGACCGATTGGTTTGTGAGGTTAAGAGAAAAGAGAGGGAAAAGGGAAAGAGAGGCGGCCGGGTGAGATGAAGAATGATTTGGGTTTTTGGGTAGTTTAGGGTCGTCTCTGAGTTCAAGATAGGGGAATAGGATCTGGGCTGTTGATCTTTTAGATCAACGGTCCTAATATTTTGGGATAAAAATATTTTTAATGAGGGAATATGAGAGCCATCGGATCTCTGCATTTGGACAACTAAGATTAAATTTGATGGGGCGTTGAAATTAAAGGATAAATTAGGATAAACGTGGACCGTTGATCTGAGGGATGGGTAGACTAGAGAATTTGTTTTTGTTGTGTGTGCTGGAGACGGATGACGTGGCACATTATGATTGGTGCAAATGGGATCACTTGGATGGCCAACATGGAAAGTAATGAGTGTCTGGTTTGGGTAATTTTCGGATTGGGCTTGAGTAATTGGGCCAAAGTAATTTAAAAAATGACCAATTTACATTTGATTCAAGAATTGCAATTGTGGCCCTTTTGGTCTTTTAACCCCTTTTGAATTTAATTTAAGTAAACTTAATAGTTTCCAATAAGTATGGTAAAAATTACAATTATTATTATATACTTAATTATTTGAAATTAATTATTTATAAAATACTTCATATTCCTAAATTATAACACTAACTTCGAATTTCACATAATAATCTAATTAACCAAAAATTAAAGAGTAATTTATTAAATTAGTTATAGAACCTACGTATAGAAATTATTTTAATAATCCTAAAATAGAAAATATATTTGTAATTACATAATGTAAATACTATGTGATTTAATTCTAAAACTAATGCTTGGTTAATTTGTGAAAAATAGATATTCATCACTGGCAAATGCTTTTAAAATATTAATTATAAATTATTAAATATAAATAAATTAAATTAAAAGGAGAGGGTCAAAATTGGCCGTCAACAACTACCCCTCTTTGACCGGAGACGATGAAAGAGTTCTCGGGCAAAAAAATTGAACCAAAGCCAACTTTGTCCCGGCTTTTAGGCAAGTATTACAAGAAATGGGGTGGGTGAATTGCATGATTGAATTGAGGAAGAATCTCGTAAGATTTGGAAATATTGGGCGAAATTTTGGCTTTGAATTGCTTACATACCTTGGCCTTAACAAGGATCAGGCCTCACATAGTTCTGAAGTAGGGGCTTTGGGGAAGCTGACACTCGTAGGAATTGCCCCAATATCATATTATGACGATATGGCAAGACAGAAGATTGGTCACTCATGGTAGCTTGAATTTTGCAGCCTGATTTAAATGATTCAAAATTTTGAATTTCGCTGATCATCTTGAGCTGGGATCTTAAGCCCACTACTGAGTTGGCTGTCCCGATAGCGTTGTAGTTCGGTCTGCTGCTAAGATACGTTCCACGTTGCGGTGCTTGTTCTTGCAAAATGAATGAAATATACGTATACCAATATATTGTAATGTGGAATATATTAAGATGCGATGTAAATGATGCAGGAATAATGATGCATGGTCCCGGGAGCTGGTATTTTGGGATTGGGATGATGGGATACTTGATCTTGGCTCGATTTGTTAGCCGGGCTGTGTGCCGTTTTGCAGCTATCGGAGCATTAGAAAATTGTCTTCGCTTGTTGGGAGAGCTTGATTGGTAAAGTGTGTCTCCGCTTGTTGGGAGAGCTTTGCACTGAGAAATGTCTCCGTTTGTCGGGAGAGCTTGACTGGTAGAGTGCGTCTCTGCTTGTTGTGAGAGCTTCGCACTGAAATGTAAAGTAATCTTCGCTCGGGGTGATTGATTATAAATGTAATCATGTCTAAAGTTGCATGAAAAAAACGATAAAACATTCAAAGTAATAGCAAATGAAATAAAAGCAGGCCCAAGAAATACTCTTGACTGGCGAAGCTAGGTTGTGGCCATCGATTGGCAGAACGTCGGTGACGAGGTTTGTGATTGTCCATTCTAGTGTCTATTGCGATGGAGCGGTGATGCGAATTGATTTGTTGGCAAATTCTGTAGTTTGCTATATACAAGGCTCCGATTGGCGAAACCGATGTTCGATTTGTACAGGATGCTCCGATTGATTGAGCAGACGGTTTGTTATATACAGGGTCTCTGATTGATTGAGCTGGCAGTTTGCTATATACAGGACTTCGATTGGCGAAGCCGAGGTTCGATTAGTACAGGATGCTCCAATTAGGTGAGCAGATGATTTGCTATGTATAAGTTTCCGTATTAGCTGTCTGATTCAGAGGTACCTACAAAGGATTCAAAAGTTTGCTTTAGCTGTACTAGAAACATTCGAGTAAAGGAGAAAGAGAGATTATCTTAGGCAAGCAGCGGATCTATCATTTTCCCCAGTGTGATCCTAGTGCTTCCTTACTCCCCGTTGACCCTGCACTCAAAGATATCTTTGTAGTGGGGGTAAGTTGGTTTATGTCGACCACAGTGTTGGTTCACCCCGGCCCTGAACATGATCATGCCAAAGTCCAGTAGATGGAACAGATTACGATACATATATTTTGTTTTAGAAAAAAATTTGAAAATACTTTGTTTTTTAAGGAAAATGTTGTCGTTCCGGATTATGACACGTACGAAAGGTTCTCCACACATGAGTGAATCCTTTCGAAAACCTTGTCCTATTGATGTTTTTCTTCCGTGATGCCTCTGAGAACGCGGCTACTTGCTATTGCGACTGCATCCCAATTTGAACTAATGCATTACAAAGGCTTTCCTAAGGTTAAGACCGAACTTTTCAGGTTGCCTACGTATCCAAAATGGAATCAAGTCTGAATGTAGTTCGTGGGTTATGAAGAAATATGAAGAAAATGACCGAGCCTAACTCAGGCATCCTACGTATCCAAATGGAATCAGCTCAAAGCATATTTCAATTCCAATAGATGTAAAATGATGAGTTTAAGAGTGAAAATAGCTGAGTCTGACTCAGACAGCCTACGTATCCAAGTGGAATCAGGCCAGAACGTAATTGAGTTACAAAAGATGACTGAATCCGATGAGGATTGCCTACGTATTCCTCCTTGAGGAAATCAAGTTGGCGTAGTTCTTTGGCAACATACAAAACTGATATTTGTTTTTTCTATTACAAGAGAAAGGGGGGGGGGGGG